>JZLH01S0600879.1:18810-38916 GCA_001188425.1 Eucidaris tribuloides
TTTTCATAAATAACACAATTTTGCATTACAATGTATGTATGAAATAAACATATAAACACAATATAACTACACAAAGGGACTAACACATAAGCATAGCTTAAATAGCAATAGTCCCAGACCAAAACAATAAACAGCAAACAAAAACAAAAAACAAAAACAAACAAAAACAAAATAAAATGAATAGTGTATTACAAACAGCTGAGATACAGATAGTAAACGTATCCGATTTACATAATTATTACATAATGCATGCATAATTGTACAGTATATAAAACGTAGACCATTTGCACATGTATATAAACATAGATATTGAAACATTGAAATATTGAAACATATAGTGAACAGTTCGGTGGGGTGTATGGTCAAAGTACATCTATAAATTATTATTAACTGGTTTAGCTGGGATATGGCTTACAACAACAAAATTTATTTGTCCATTCAAGCACTGTTATGTACCTCAGATATCACAGTTTGACATTTTTTTTTAAATGAAAATCCATAATCTCAGAAAGTGTATTCAATGGCAATACACCCGCTTTGTTTGCCTTTTCACTTCAAGGTTGTGTTACTATCAAATAGCACATGTCAGATTTCTTTGAATGATCAGTGAAAAAATGTCCGTTTATGAATGAAATCAATATGATGCGAATACAACAATCTTTTTTACATTTCATGCAGATATTAAGCAGTGATATTGCAATTTATTTTCTTACTAAGAACAGACATTTCTAAGATTACTCACCATGTCAATAATTTGAGTGTCATTGGAGAAACGATTCAGGATTCTACCGATAGGAGTGGTATCAAAGAATCTGTACATGGAAACATTCCATAAAATTGAAGGTTAAAAGGTACTGAAAATTTTTTTAAATATCTGATTTTACTAATATGTCATAACACACAAAAATAAAAATATGCAGAATTTTCCTTTGCTCACAGTGGGATGAATGGATAGATCCTCCCCTCCCCCATGAGGAGAATCAAATGCATGCACATTTAAATAACTGACATACTGCATATATCATCACAGTTATGCATTAGCATAATTAATTAATGAGAAATAATTTCCAGGTAATTAACTACCGGTACACAATATTGTAAATTACATCCTGGGCGACATGCGCGCCGATTTTCGGCGCAATTGCATAGTCGATGGCCATAATTGCATAGTCGATGGCCATAATCACGGGGGAGGGGTGAAATCTGTCCCCCCCACCCCCTCTGGCTGTGACATGGGCCAAAAAGACCTGGCTATATGAGGGTTAAATCACTTGAATCTGGAGGCATTATCAAGTCCTACTCATGTAACTGCCCATAAGCCTAAAACCAGTTTACCACGGTCTCTGTCAATTCAACCACGCTGGAGAGCCTACCCCAATTAATACAATTTATACCAATCCTGAAGATCCTACCTCATGGGTACCCGTATGATGGTGTGGAGCATGGCCAGGTGAAGCCTACGGGCGGCAATCAGGGAGGAGAACACCAGCAGGGCGGAACTGATCAACTGAGCTATGATGGTACCAAACGAGAGACCAGCATAGCCACCGATCCAGTAGGTTAGGTTATCATCCTCAGTACCCTGAAAACGTGGAAGCAATCACATACTGGAAAGTCAGACATTTCAATCAGAGATGCTACAGCATATGATTCCACATAAGAAGTATCAATGAAGGTGATTAATACCCCTGCCCCATCAGTACGGCCCTATGTGAGGAAATTTCACTGATTTCTTATCATAATATGCCATTACCATGGCAATGCAGTTTCCACATGTTTATAGAATTATGTGTCTTGTACATCTTCACCCCAAGACCAATGTGTGTGCCAAACTCTATGTCTGTGCCAAATATCACAAGCATTGCTAGAAAAATTCTCAAAAAATGAGGAAGTTTTTCGTTTCACCATATTTTCTCTATTTATTGCAATAATATGTCGTTACCGAGGTAAAGCAGTTTCTGACACATTAAAAAAATGTGTCTTGCACATCTTCGCCCCAAGATCAATGTGTACGCCAAATTTCTTTGAGCATTGCTCGTGAAATGAGGAAGTTGTTCAATCCACATTTTCTCCAGTGAGAATTATTGCCATAATATACAGTTACCATGGCGACACAGCTTCCGATACATTGCGATGACATGAGTTGCACAGATTTGAATTTCAATTCTGGTTTTGGTTCTTTGATGTTGTATTTTCTAGTTTTGAACATTATCAAAACCTTCCAACTCACATTCAGGTTCAGGTTCGATTCTGACCAGGCTGACAACCAGAAGTTGGTTCCAATTCTGAGGCCCGACTGACTGAGGATGAAGAACGCGACTATGGCCACGATGGGGAACGTGATGGCACTCAGATAGAAGAGGTAAACCTTGTAGGAGACCGAACCACGCTCCATCTCTTCCTTCTCGATGAGTTTGCCCTCTTCACTACCTGCATATACAAAGAAATGCGTAACCATTGAGTTACTGTAATAATTATGATACCAATATTTATATAGCGCCTTTTCAAAGTAGATACAAAGTGCTCACACAGTTACACCAAACATACAAAAAAATATATTTATTACATAAAATGAAAATGAGTTTTAGAGTGGAATGAAACCCATGCACACATGTGCAAGTATTTTGATGGCAAGTTCTTCATGAAATAATTATATTGCCGTAATCATTTTATCCCTGACATTGAATAGCTAATTACAGAAACCACAATATTGTGCAATGTGCCATATAACAACACATATTTCGAGGTGGGAAGAAAAGGTGCTTAAAAAAATCTCAATTTATACATTTTTTTTTGCCACATCTGCCTCAATTGTCCATAGCAGCAGCTTTAATAATGGAAAATATGGCAATTGTTTGAATTTTGCTTCTAAATAAAAAGTGTCTAGTAATACAGTACCCTGACATATAGTGCTGGGCACTATTTTGATTATATCGAAATTACACGATGTTGACAACATATTGAATACACGATAATGATCTCATGATTATTTCAAAATATCACCAGAGGCACGATATGGCCAAAAATACCATCGATTATGAAAACCTAATGGAGTAAATGCATGCACTGAAGTGGGAGGGACCAGGAAATCCTTATAGCTATAAATACTCTGCACATGAGTGCTACTGCCTGTAATCATATAGGTAGAAACAGGGAGGTGGGGATAAAGGAGAGACCTCCATGCTATCGAGTTATCAAACTTGTGATATTATGAGCAGTAGTGCATTTAGTATAACTGTCAACAAACATAACAATTCTGTCAACACACTGCCCACCAATTTATAAACAATTGGCACCATGAATCTCCTGATCTAGTTACAAGAGGGTCTACAGAGAGCAACATTGTTTTGACTATGTTTTGATAACAGCCCTGCAGAGCCCACTGTCAATTTAAGCCTAAAATAGATTTATCTTATTCATCACAAATCTGTTTTTCAACTTAGGCGATAAATCATGTTATGCGTCGATGTTTTTCCACGATAAATCAAATGAGGTTTAGATCAAATATCCCTGCTCTAATGACATACCAACTTTCTTCTTCTCTTCTTCCTCCACGGTCATCTGCCTCGAGACCTGTCTCTTCAGCTTCTTCCTCTCCGTCTCGGATTCCGATTCGTTTCCCGATGGGTCGGCCTCAGATTCCGTCACCAGGTTGGCGGCGTCCCGCCAGCCGCGGTACAGGTCTGGATCCGCGTCGGCAATCTCATCCAAGGTGCCCTGGTGCTGGATGCGACCATCCTGCATCACGATGATCTAAGAGATATCAATAGATAGACACATATCGTAAAATTTAAAGCCCAAATACAGTTTTGGTAGATCAGACAAATTTTGGTCAATCTGTCACAAAGTATTCTATTGTCACTCCAGACATAAGAAAACAACATCATACCTACTTAAAACTGTCTATATTGACAAATTATGATGTTTAAATTAAGGGATAGCATCAACTGGTATGTACATTACCTATGGGAAATCTCGAGGGTCCCCCCCCCCAAGATTTAATTTGAGTAAGTTTTCAAAAATGGGAAAGTTTCAGCAGGCAATTTTCAGGGTTTTAATAGATCATATAGGTGTATCAAAAAAACATAATTGGAAAGAACTTCATTTTTTACCATTTACCAAAACTAAACTTGGGCTTAAAGTCCACAAACAAAATCATTTTCGTACAAATAATAATAATGACATGTATTTTTGTTATGATTTTTTATTTATTTATTTATTTTCTATTTTTTTTTTTTGGGGGGGGGGAGGGAATGACACCAGCCCACATTGCATAAATTTGAATTCACATTTATTTGTTATATATATTCACATATGACATCAATGTAAGATACCTGTATGTAATATTATGATGGACTACGTAATTACATTTTATGATGAATAGATTTATTCACATGATGCTCTCGCTCTATTTTTAAGATCGCAACTGCTGATCTATATGTTTTATGTTATCATCAGATTTGTTTGTACTGTCTTGTGCAAAGAAGTATAGATATTCTAACATGAGCAATTCGGCTGCGCACAGCCAGTGGGTACTAGTATGCCACCGCACCCCCCGTCCAATTCTAAAATTTAAATGCATCACTCATGTATGTATGTATTCAATTTGATTTTAAGTTACCAAGGTAGTAAACTGAAATGATATACAAGGTCCTGTGACCTTTAACCTTTCAACTCCAAAATCTAATCAGTTCATCATAACCTCATAAACATACTTGACCCAAGTTACATCAATAGCCGATAAACAGTTCTCACGTTATCATGGTAAAGACACAAACTATGGGGCCTCGTGACCTTGACCTTTCAACCCTGAAACTGATCAGTTTATTGGTGCCTTATATTTCATACTTCACCCAAGTTACATCAAAATCTGACGAGCCATTCATAAGTTATCGTGGTAACGAGCCCACATCAGACATGTTTTAGGCCCTGTGACCTTTGACCTTTCAACCCCAAAATCTAATCATTTCATTGTTACTTGGTCCTAGTTACATCAAAATCCGATCAGCCGGTCTCAAGTTATCGCGGTAACGAGAACCGGTAACGGACGCACGCATGCACGCACGCACGGACAACCCGAAAACATAATACCTACGGCAACTTCGTTGCGGAGGCATTAAAATGGCAATTTTACCTTGTCAGCTTCCTGAAGATACTGTAGCTGATGTGTGACTAGGATGACGGTCTGATTGTTCTTGATCAGAGTCTTTATGATGCCTTCCTCAAACAATGTCTTTCCGACGTGAACATCCAGAGCTGACAACGGGTCATCCTGGAAAAAGCATGATAATCAACAAGGTTGGATTTACAATAACAAATTAAAGGTTAATGACATGATTGGGGTTAGTCCTCAACTTGGGGTAAAACTATTCTTGAATCAGCTGTGCAAGGATTCTACTATGAATATTTTGTAGTCAAAATTGGACTGTTTTAAAATAACTTTCATCAGTGTGCCTTGCAACAGACAAATCTGTAGTCTAGATTTCTATGGGATTTAATTCTGTCAGGCCTAAAAAAAAAATAAACTGCTGGTTTGTTCATGCTTGATTCTCCTTAATTACACAAATTCAAGATGAATTCTTTCAGCTAGGAGATCTCTCCAGCTGGTGTATTTTTGGTATATCTTTCAACCAGTTTGGTTCTATGGGCACTTTTTATTTCTGCCAATCATGTCACTGCCCTGTAATACATTGAAAGTGGCAATAGCATGTAATTGCATAGTTGTTACAAATGGGCACGCTACATTGGCAGGAAATAAGGATAATATTAACTCATAACAAAAGTGAGAAAGTTTAACATATTAATAATTTTCTTCTTCATTGTTTGACTGAACCTTTTTAATTTTCCAAAGTTCAAAAGCTATCTGTCATTGGGATTTCTTTCTTCTTTAAACTTTTTACTTATGACTTGACCACACCTAATAATGTGCCAATCAAGAAATAGATAAATCATTCACATATAAAGATTCACATAAATCTTCACCTGTCATTAAGCCTTGGTGGTGGAAAAGCCAGCCCCAAGTCTTCGGGGGAAAATATGGCCTTTGCGAATTCAAATGGATGGATCATCGTGCAATGCTTTTTAAATTTGAATTTTACACTACTGCTATATCAGTCTGATTGCCAAACATGATTTTTATGTCAGTCTACCGATCAAACTTTACTAGGTCAGAAGCCAGGTGATGGCACCAGGGTGAAATTTTATTGGGGGCAAAATTTTGTAAACAAAATACTCAAAACCTCCTCATCTTCTTTACTTTGAAAACCATAGGGGGTTAACTCCCTGCCCCCCATCCCACCCGTGGCACCTGCAGATCAGGCGGACTCTGCTGAGTTCAGCACGTGATAGCTAAAGCTAACAGTTATACATGCAACTCAAGAAAAGTGCCTATATACAAATAATTCATTGTTTATATTCTAAAAACTATATGGTGTATGACCCTTAAATCATAAAAAACTGTTTTTCTTTGTATCCTTCTTAAGCAGAATCAAATCTGAGCAAAAATAAGAACCTCTGAAAATCAGTGATGTTTACTATAAGCATGCACGATTGACCAGAATGGAAGGACACAATGGACACAATGCTCCCAGAATCAAGTATACTGTTAAAAGTGTTCTTTTGTGAAAATGTCATAGTTTCAATGCCATACATTTCCTTATTGTTGCACAATAATTATCAGAAAGTGCTGTAACAGGGAAATTTGTTGCACAGCATTCTATGGGCTCAATTTCTGACAGGGTTGCAAAAAAATGCTTGTTTCTCCTCAAATACACTAATTCATGACGAATTCGACCAGCCTGAATATACACTATAGCTAGTGTATGTACTGGTATATATTTCAACTCATTTGGTTCACGGGGCATTTTTAACTTCTCCCAATCATATCACTGCCCTTTTGCCATTCAATGCTCAGTTCTGACCACCCCACAAAAGTCACAAATTACCAGGATGATGATATCCCTGTTGGAGTACATGGTCCTGGCTACACTGACACGCTGCTTCTGTCCACCACTCAGATTAATACCCTTCTCTCCAATCTCTGTCTGGTCCCCTCCCGGTAGGATCTCAATGTCCGGTTCCAAGGCACAAGCTTTCAGGACACGACGGTATCGTTTCTGGTCCAGCTGCTCTCCGAACAGAATGTTTTCCTTCAGAGTGGCATTCAGGAGCCAGGCTTTCTGGGCTGCATAAGCAATACTGCTCTTATCCCTGAATTAGATAGATTAAAACGATATTAGCAAGTGTTATGGCAAGGAGAGCTCGAGAAATGCAACCGCTGTGTAGTTGATAATATACCTCTACCCCTTCTCCACCCAGCATTAAAAAATAAATAAAATTCACGTAAGTATGATCAAAGTTATTCAGTAATTTCCAGTAATGCCACCAGATAAAATGGGGCAAAACTAACTGGTGAAAATGTGTAAAACCTAAATATCATGAATTACACTGTGAAAACCCCACAATTTTCAGTATTATGAAAATTTTAGGGGGCAGCCAGAAATGCCACAGCCCACAGGAAGCACTCCAAATTTCCTGAAATTTATGCACGAGAGCGCGGGGCGAAAGTATATTTAAGTTAATTGCTTCCCGGACAAGCCCCAAAATTTTGTTACAATGCCTTCACAACCAAAAGGAACTGCAAAAAAATAACAAATTCCAAAGTTTACACTAAAATCTTTTCCTCTTTATGAAAAAATGTGTGAATCGAAAATTTCCAGAACATACCATGATTTTTTTTAATATGTCAGCAAAAATCCAGAAATCCAGGAATTTCTTGGAAATGTAGCATCTCTGGAGGCTGCTGCCCCCTCTACCCGCCCGCCCCACCCCCCCCACCCCCTCACTCCCCCATGGCACCACCTCTGTTGTTAATGCTCTGAGCAATACTCTTAGAAAACAATTGTTCCTTAACCCACTGGAGACTAAATACTAGATATCTCGTGTTGGTGTCTTTGGAAATTGTGTGTTATATCAAAGTCAAAGTGTCTCCAACAGGTTAAGACCTGACTTATGACTAGCTTTTTTTTTCACTCAAATTAAAATGTTACAACATTTAAAATGCTTCAGTCTACCACCAAGACTCACTTGTTGAAGAGAACACTCCCACTCATGGTGGTCATCTCCCCAAGGACTGCGGACAAAAGGGATGACTTGCCGCTGCCCACTTGACCGACAACCATGGTCAGTTTACCTGCAAGGGATAACAACATCACACTATGTAAACATAAGGCTGGAAATAACCGCAGAAACACTAGACAATAAACATCTCATTCTACCAGTCGATGATGAATTAACTTTTTATTGGGATGCACTTTTATGCATAGAATACATGTATGTAGCATGAGATGCGTTCTCTGACTAAATAATTGTTAGTGAATGACAGAAGACAAATTTAAAGCAGACAACAAAAAAAGTATGCAAATCCCCTCATTTTGCTTGCTTAGGAATATACACAAGAATATTTTTTGTAGGTTATGTCATGGTTATTTTATGGTATGTTTCATAAAAAATATGAAAGTAGGATGTTGAAAGTATTGGTTTAATGAAGCTTTTTAACTGCTGATTTCTAAGCAGCATAAGTTGCAAGGATGGGCACAACAATAAATTAGACAGTGGACAATTAATAAGCGAGCAAGTGCAAAGACGTAATCCACATTGAAGTATTTTTTGCTTCTGTAAATTCTCCATCTTCCTTGATTTTACAGTTACAACAGCGAAGTATTAGAATATATAGGACACCGAGTTCCAAATTTATCTCCAGTAACCGGTGATAATTACAGGAGCAGAAACAGAGGGAAATATACATACACAGTATACATACATACTCAATAAACACATTTGTTAGTTCACCAGGACAACATTCAAAAGAAAATTTGGGAGTGATTCTTGGAAATTTCAGTTTTTCATACCACTAGGTAGAGAATTTCAGACTTTTTCTTTTGATGTGCACAGCAATTGACAATTAATTTGATATATTTTTCTATATAACATGATTTTTTTTCATCCAGCTCATACTGTACCTCAGTATGAAATGAGATTATTTTGATGCAATTATCTCAAAATGCATTTTATGACAGACAGACAGTTCAAACACCATCTAGGAGAGCTGAGGGCTTCAGTTTACTTTTACGATAGCCAACCAAAACATCAAGGATCCAGGACAGTCAAATGGTTCACTGCAACTCAATAAAACTATCACTATCAAAGGGCCAAATAAGACACTCAAAACTGATGAATTGTCACTCTCCCCCCCCCCATCCCTCCCACCCCCATCCTACCCCCCCCAAAAAAAAAAACATGAGAATTGTTCCAAATTGTTACTTCAAAATACAGGAGCCTTACCAGCCGGTATTTCAACATTCGCTCTGGATATTATGGGGAGATTGCTGTCTGCATCCCAGGTGAAGTTGCCACCTACGATCTGGAAGAGAGAACATAGACATGCAGAATATAACGATGATTATCAAACTGATTTGGCATGTTTCTACTACACTGACATTCTATTCTACTGTTACAATCCTATTAATGGCCATGTTACAATCGTGACATTTTCTTTTAAGTGAACAAACATTATACTTGTGTGACTGTGAGACATGATTCAAGTATCATCACAGCTTTCAAAACAATTGTACCTTTTGACCTAAATCTCAATAGAGAAAATTGCTGTAAATGTTGTAGATAAAAGTGTATTCTTTTAAGCAAATTAATGCAATTTTGATTATAATGTTGTGATTATTTCTAAAATTACGTGACTTTTGTGAAGTGGGGGTTATTTTGAATCAATCAATATCAACAAATGTACAAAAACATCTACAAGTTTTTCCCATTTCACACAAAGTAAATGGGATCAAATTTCATATTTGAAGGAAATATCCAAAGTAGTCCAACCACTTTGTATAAACAATTAAAATGCAATCAACTCTCTCAGTACCATTGCAACAAAGCTCCATATACTTTGCATGTAATGTTCCGAGTGTGGAAGAGGAGTTATTTTTGTATTGCAAGGTGCAAAATTGTGCTAGTGACACATTAATTCAGCTACGGGAACCAGAATTGCCCTATGTCTCTATGGGATTTTCAGAATCTTGGAGGCAAAAAGTTGAGTTGATCCTACGACTGGGAGAACTTACCTTTACAGCAACATCATCAGGTATAGGACTGGGGGCATCTTGATTGCGGGAGACGCGGTCTGTGGCTCCGTAGCTGTGGCCGCTATGGGCCAGACTGTCATTCGGTAGCAGGGACGCCCTCTCGTCACTCGACGGATTACGGAAATCTACTGCAGGCACCTTGAAGGGTCAAAAGATTATTAAAGAGTTAGATTTTAAGTACTGTAAAACCCAAAATTTTCTAAAGATTTAACTTTTCTGAATTTCACAAGAGTCAAGATTCATGAAAGTAAACTGCAAGCAAAAGCTTGTGTCTACACATTTTTTCAATGCCAATACAATACTAGGTCAGCCATTCCTGAAAATTTAGTATAGTCACTTCCAACAAGCAGGAATGCACAAATATACACACACACAAAACCAAACAAGTAATTACTTTTCTTGTAAAATATCTTTAAACATTTTGATTTTACATTAACATTTTTTTTTTATTTCATCTTAAATTTGTTTATCTTAATTTGATAGGTACAACTAAATTTATCAGCTACACAAATGCTTTCGCCAGGTATAATATCACAATAAGTTATACATACACATACATACACCCACGCAAGAATGCTTGCAGAGCCTCAATACACAGTAACACCAGTCCCAGCGGTATGAGGTGTGAGGTAAAAATTTCATTATACAGTGGTCTCCACTTAATGGGGTAGGCATTTGCAAGCCATTTTGTACCCACTTAACAGGAGTACCCTATTATATGGAGAAAATTTTAATAAGAAACCTAAACGTTTTGCTTAATTTTACCCATTTAACAGGAGTACCCCTTTTAATGTTACCCCATTATCCGGAGACCACTGTAATACCAATATCGGGAAATCACAAGATCACTGCCTACTTACTCAATATACTGGAATTGTGACATCACAAGACCAACCCTTAATCAACAGTTACAAAATATTTTATGGCAATTTTTACAAAGAAAATGTTTAAAGGGAAATGAAAACAAATCTATAGTCAGGGCTCCACACTAACATTTTTTTCCTGCTTGCCCTTTGGGCAAGTAAAATTATCACTTTCAGATTTTTACTTGCCCGAATAAGAAATTTACTTGCCCGAAAATAACTGATAATCAAAAACATCAAAAATTATTCCCCCTAATTTTACCCAATAAAGCCTTTTTATAGCATTGGATGTTTATTTTAATTCTGGGGGTTGCCATAGGAGTGATTTATGAATCTAAAGACTCATACTAAAGAACAAAATAATGATAAACTTTAGTAAGTTGATTAAATACAAAGTTTTAGACATATTTTGTTTGTTTTTCTTAAGTTTTGGGTCATATTTTGCTCATTCCAAGATCAAAATTTTACTTGCCCAATGGGGCAAGTAAATTTTAACATTTTGAGTGTTTATTTGCCCGACATGAAAATTTACTTGCCCCGGGCAAGCGGGCAAGTGCTAGTGTCGAGCCCTGCTATAGTCAACAGAAACGTATGCACTTCTGGGCACCATATTATGAAAGTTGTCAGACTCTGACAAGTTCAGTAAAATCCTTGGTGTTGATTGGTTGAGAAGCACTGCACACTGACTGTTACTATGGTAACTGTCAGAGTGTGACAACTTGTCAGAGCTGACAACCTTCATGATACCGTCCCTAGTTCCCGGGGGCCTGGCACTTACAGAGAAGCTGTCTGCAATACAACCAAAAAAATAAAAAAACAAGAGCCCCAGGGGGCACGACACTCACCTGAGGTCTCACAAACTCTCTATGGTACCCATAGAAAAACATCAGTTATACATATAGTTTTGGCCCTTGGAACCTGATATCTAGGCACCAACATAGCCAAATAAACCAGTTAGAAAACTTTGCATCCCCATGCCATATAGCTGATTTTGCTAAGTTAAATTAAATTCTAACATCCGTTTTTATAGAAACAAGGCATGCCCTAGTATCTAAACATTTGACCTTTGACATACTTATGTGACCTTGACCCCAATTTAATATTGAGGTCACTACACATGTAGCATCTACATCCAAGTTAGTCACAAATGGGCCAATACCAACCAAAGAAGAAACTTGCAGGTATCATTTGACTTTATTTGACCTTTGACCTACATATGTGACCTTTGACCCCAAAATAACATTGAGGTCCCTGTTACGCATCTACCACCCAAGTTTGGCTCAGGTGAGCTAAAAAAATTAATTGAGGTAGAATCACAGACATCGGTGATTTACCTGCCCATCTTGATCACCATCGATGTCGTCTTCGTCTCGCAGACTGGCGGCATTGGCGGCGGTCTCCACCTCAGGCGCCAAGAAGAAGTTGAGCAGACGAGTGGAGCTGACGTAGGCATTGACGAGAACAGCCAGGGTCATGGGCAGGAGGAACAGGGGAATGGTCAGTTGGTTGAAGAAGGAGAGTGATGAGAACGCGATGTTCGGTGTCAGCACATCGCCGGTCAATGCCGTGAACGTTCCAAATGACTGAGGTGCAAAGCAGATATTGGTAGGAATCATAACATTTACATGTACTACTATCTGGATCTTTCTCATCATTCACCGACAGCTGCAAAATTCCTCCTACAATTATTTAACAGATTTCACACATAGGGCCATTAGTTTCCTTGTTCCAACAGAGCAAACTCTGTGTTCTTCAGTGAAAGCCATAACATTGTATCAAATACAAATAAGAAATGAGTTTTACATATTCTCTCTGGCTAGTAATAATAAGTTTTGCCTTTAAAGCTTTGGTTTTCAGTTTTATATTTTAGTTACACGAAAACTTGATTTTCCATGAAATTTCAAGTGTTCAATATTTTAACTTAATCTGTGAATTCTTGTATTTTTCCATACACAGAAAAAACTTGGGTTATTGCCATGTGTCTCTGAAATATACGCTTCCCATTTTGTGTTTTCTTGTCATATTTCAAAAGTTTCATTTGTTTGACGTACTATGTAACATATTATCATGAACATTGAATTGTCGATTGTGATATAGTGAAGTTTAGTGAAAATTGCAGTGAATTTAATGACAGTCTTTTATACTCACCACCAGAGTAACAAGGATTGGCCCAGTTGAAGTGATAAAGACTGAAAGAGAGAAAGACAAAGGGACTTATAATGTTGATGCTACAGTGTTAGGCAGACTACTACACTCTGCAATGCCAGTCTACAACAGAGATTAAAATGTCAGCTTAAATTTTCATCAAATTATTATTAGAATTATTAAATTGCTAAATTAAAGGTAAAAAGCATGTCTGGGTAGTCCTCAACTTGGGCTGAAACTATTCTGGAATCAAGTTTACTGTGCAAGGATTCTGATGTGAAAATCTTGTGGTCAAATATTGACTCATTCTAAAAGAAATACTGTCAATATCCCTGTGGCAGGCAAATATGTTGTGTAGTTTTCTATGGCATTTATTTCTATTTGGGCATGAGAGAAATAAAATACTGGTATGTTCATGCTTGATTTTCTTAAGTAAAGACAAATATTTCCAGCTGGGAGATCCACTCTAGCTGGTGTATAGTTGGTATATGTTCCAACTCATTCGGTTTTTGAGGCATTTTCAAGTGTTCCTAATCACATCATTAACCTTTGAAATATTAAAGCTTCATTCCTTAGTAAATTGACCATATGACAAAAGCTTGTATCTCAAAAATATCAAAAGTTACCACCTACGATCTGAAAAAAAGAACATGGACATGAAGAATATTATGATGATCAGAGGTGCTGTCGGAAGATTGGTATTTGGTAAGGTGTGTGCCTGATTTGTAAGAGGAACATAGTAAACTAACCAGTTTTAAGAAATTTGAGGGCTATTTCCTCTTCTATGAAAAAGCATTTTCAAGTGTTCCTAATCACATCATTAACCTTTGAAATATTAAAGCTTCATTCCTTAGTAAACTGACCATATGACAAAAGCTTGTATCTCAAAAATATCAAAAGTTACCACCTACGATCTGAAAAAAGAACATGGGTTCAGGGGTCCCCTTCCCAACCCCCTCAAAAAAAATAAAATAAAATAAAAAATAAATAAATAAATAAACAAATTGCTACTAAGCCACAGTGGCTTCATCTTTTGAGATTGATTTCTGAGGTTTGGTCAGAAGAAAATCTGGCTTACTAGCTGCTAGATTACATTTAAAAACTTGTTTTCAGTAGAAATATGAATACAAGGTTTTGTATTCAAACCCATCAAAAATAATTTGCAAGGCAATATTTCACTAATACTACATTGACATTTTCATACAGTTCCACATTGCATGGCTGTACAAGAAATTGAAACAAAGATACAACCTTTTTCATTTCATTTTAGTAAATTGTTCTGAGGATATCTACAGTTGCATTAAATCTTTACAAAGTTATTTTTTGGATTGATATGATTTATACATGATTACAGATGAGCTAAGAATGTGCTATGCACAAAACAATGTTCATTACATGATGCTCCTATGTGCAAGTACATTACAACATCAAGAAATGACATGAGCCAAGGTGAAAGCTAAGACTGTCACAGTAATGGTAAAAAAAACCCAGGATTAATTAGACTAAAAATCATCTTACTCGTAGCGATGACGTTGCCGTTGATCTTGAACATGGCCCAGATCTCGTTGGTACGGACGGCTTCCACCGCCTTACAGTACAACTCCTCCCATCCATACAACTTGAGGAGTTTGATGCCTTGTAGCATCTCGTTAGACAGCTTAAGACGCTCATCAGAGTATTGCTGTAAGGATGAGAAGATGGATCAAACTCATGATGTATGAGGGGATGGGGCTGAGGTTGACAAGGGGACTCCAGACAATGGGTGAATATACAAGTTTGGGGTTGAAAGCTGGAGTTTGTGTCGTAGAAATAATAGCATCAGCCAAAAAAATGACCTTGAAATCAGCTCTGGTGTTTAGGCTGAGCTGTTATGACTCACTGTTGTGGAACACTGTCAATGTTTCACTCGACCTGTTGAGATTTACGTGTAATTTTTCTATTTATCAGAACCAAGCCCTTACGACAAAGAAATTCTTGATTGCAGGGTCAGTATAAAGTCAGTGTTCTCATTGGTTATCTATAACACTGTCTGTCTGGATAGGTAATTGTTGTCTACCAAGTAAATGTATTTTGAGTTAACTGATCTAAAACTGAGGTTTGAAAGTCCCTCCCCCCCCCCTTTTTCTGAGTTTATTCAAGGTCTAATAAAGCTAAGCACTACATTTACATACAAATCTAATTATCAAATATCAAACATGGCAAATAAGAAAAGCACGCTTGAAATTCCCAATCTGACCCCCCCCCCCCCCCATCATCGAAAGGACTATTGTCTGGGTGGGTGGAGGGGGGGTGATTTTCCTTGGGGATAATTATCCTGCGGGGTAAAAGTCTTGGGGGATAATTGACCTGGGGGCAATTGTCCAGGGGGTAATTGTCCAGGTGGTAATTGTCTGGGGGTAATTATCCTAGGGGTAAATGTGCTAGGGTGTAAATGACTGGGGGTGGGGGAAAGGGGGGAGTACTTGTCCAGGAGCTAATTGTCTGAGTGGTAATTGTCAAGGAGGGGGGGGGGTTAGATGTCCTAGATATTTCCCTTTTCCTTACCAGTGTCTGTTTCTGTAAACTTGACATGTAGCTGGCAATCTTCATCTGGAAGGGAAGGAGGAATACAAAAACAGCGGACCCAAGAAGAGCGGACACACCAAGTTGGTTGTACAGAAGAACCAGGGTGATGATGATCTGAAGAAGAAAAGCATAAAACAAGGTGTTACAGAGGATCTACAGTACTGGTTGATGATGGAAAATCTTTCATCAAAATTCCACATTTTCATTGGTTTCCAGCTGAACGTATATTACAATTAGCATTATGGTAGTAGTAGTAATCCAGGTTTTAAATCCGGTTTAGTCCCCGAGCTACAGGGGTGGCCTGATTCACCTCGCACTCACAGAAATCACTCTCACCCCTCCCTCACTTTACTCTATTCGGGATCTCCTTCCGCTCAACGCCAACGCCTCACATACTCTCCTCCACCACCTGCTTCTTCCATGTCTTCTTCGTCGCCCGCCCCTCTGACAGCGACCTCAAACCAAGCGCCCTTCTCAAAACATGATCAATCATCCTTCCTCAACACGTCCATACCTAACGTACTCCGTTCGCCGCTTCGCCATCTGATCCACGTCTCTTCAAACCCAACATCTGCATCAAAACCTCAGTCTTCTTCCTGTCCATCAGCTTCAACCCTTCACACCACACATCGTCATCACCATTGCTTCTCAGTCTTTCTCAGAATCCCCATCCAATTTTCACTCAACCTCCGAGTTCACACTCCCATACAACATCGCGATCTCACACAACTCCTTTAAACTAATTCCTTTCATCTTCGAGGAAACCTTTTCCCATATAACAACTCTCCGCATTCCCTAAACTTCACCATCCATCTTGCCTTGCTGTCAACAGTTGCCCTGCAACCCTCCAATCACACTCACCCTGTCCCCCAAGTATGAAAACCTTTCAACTGTTTCCACCTCGTCACACAACTTTTCCACATGTTCACCATCTCCCTGGTCTTTTTCACATTTCCACACACAAAATCTCTTGCCACCTCGGAGTTCACTCTCTTCATCCTTGTGCATCTCCCATGAATCCATTTCCACATTTCCCACACAACACTGAATTTGCCCTCACCCTCTTTCACAATCCCGCATGGGTCTACCTACTCACTGATACTTCGCTCTTCTGGTCCACTCACCATCATTTTCGTCATTCCAAGGTTTACCTTCAAACCCTTGCTCTCAAAAGCCATCTTCCCTCCCAGAACTTTCCCTCATTCCTTCCAACATCTCACTCATCAAAACCAAATCATCAGCATACAGCATCTCGTCATCAAACCTTCTCTTGCATTCTCTGTAACACAATCAGTCACAATTGCAAAAATCAGTGGCGATTAACACAGACCTTGATGCACTCCCACTTTCACCTCGAATTCGCTCAGATAATCTGACCCAACTCTAACTCTTGTTTTAGCGCCTTCAACAAACTCATCATCACTCTGACCATTGCCTCCGGTATATCCTTTCTTTCTCATCGCCACTCTATCACATTTTCCTTGGGAGTCTATCAAATGCTTCTCCAGATAACAAAACACATGTACAACTTCTTTCCCTTAGCTCTTGTACCTTCCTTGAAGTTTCCTGAGAATAAATACTGCATCCATCGTTCGCCTCCCTGGCATAAGCCAAACTGCATCCGTCCACCTCACTAATTTTCAAAGTCTATTTTACTAATACGCTTTCCAATTATCTTCATTCGATGTTCCACGCAACTTCACCGCCACTATACGCACCACAGCTCATTGAATCGACCTTTCCCTTTGAAATTGGACACCACGCTCTGTGTCCAACTCATCCGCAATCCCCTCCTCGCTTCAACACTCTCTGATACGCCGCCTTTCAACAGTGAGGCGAAGTGGAGTACTCCGGAGTAACTCCGTGGTTGCAAGTTGATGAGCGCTTGTACTCTGACCGACTTTAACCCCTTTCATACTGTAAAGATCGGCAGCGGTTAACCGCAGTCGTTTCCATGGTTTACATGCGAGTTCGGCGCCATTATATGTGGCCGAATATTCCTTAACAAACGTGTTGCGCAAAATATTTCGCATCAATCGGTATTGGTCTTAGGCCTACAAAATTGACTGCTTGAATAGTTGATGCTCTTGCACGTGAGTATTGTGTGATCCGAGTAAAAAACACGCAATTGAAAATACGGATGTGACTCAAATACGATCAGTTCGACGAACTTGGTGCTGTTGAGTTAGATAAGTTCTATGGTGAGGGTATGGATTGTCGCCAGTTACGGAGACTTTACGGTTTAAAATCAGAAGAAAACTATGGTCAGAAGAAATTCTAGAACGAAGACGAGGTATCGAAGACGCGTATTCATAAACTACATCAAAACCCGAGGACTTAAACTCCCCACGACTAAACTCGCTGTGAGTAGGGGGGGGGGCAGGAAATTAAACACAGGTTGACGTGCGCGAGATTACCGATTTAAGCCGAACTGCACTTCCGGTGCGGAGTTACTCCGCCTGTAACCCTCTTCTCGAAGTGGGTTGAGTACTCCGCTTTGAATCCGGATCGAAAAAATCTCAGAATTTTCATATTGGCCTCCAAAGTGGAGTAACTCCTTCTGGACTCCGGAGTAACTCCACTTCGGCTGTCAATATGAAAGGGGTATGACACATCTCCATCATTACGCCAATCCCTATCTCCCCGCTTGCACTAATCATCTCCACACTCATACCCAAGGGTCCAACAGCCTTACCGGTTTTTATTTGCCCCATTACCTTCACAACTTCTTCCCGACTAACCCTCTCAACCGGCCCTTCCACTATGTCAGCTTCCATCCTCTGATCCCACACATTCTCCTCATTCATAATTTTCTCCATATGCCTTTTCCATACTCCACTTCTGTCCTCACTAAAATTCAACCTTCCATCTTCTCCCCTCACACATCTGTCCCCCTCCACATCCTTTCCCTCCCTTCTCATAGCCTTTATCATCCCATACACCCTGTTCGGACTCTCCTCCAAATCCCTCAACTCCTTCTTAGCCTCCTCCCTCATGGCTCTTGCCACCACCTTTTTCGCTCGATTCTTCATGTTTTTGTACTTTGCTTTGCTTTCCTCAGTAACATTTTTAAGCATTTCCTTACGCGCATCCTTCTTTCTTGTAATCACCTCCTTCACCTCCTCATTCCACCACCATGTGTCTCCTCTATCTCTCCTGCCTTTCGTTTTCCCGCAGGTTTCTTCACATGCCTGTAACACTCCTGCTTGAAAACACCCCCCACAAATCTGGTGCGTCAGTGCTCACAAGCTCTCCAACCCTCCCCTCAAAACTCTTTCTTACATCTTTCTCCTTTAGCCTCCACACTCTCCTCCTCTCCACCATCACCTTTTTCACCACCTTCCTCACCTTCTTATTCTCCACATCTACAACAACCAGACTATGTTGAAGTTCTCCTGGTATTCCTTTCACATCTCTTCAAAAACCTCCTCTGACCCTTACCTACTAGTACAAAATCTATCTCAGTTTTGTTTCCTCCTGAGTTGAAGGTTACTTTCCTCTTGTCATCCTTCATGAACCAAGTATTGGCCACGCACATTAACTATGGTCAGAAGAAATTCTAGAACGAAGACGAGGTATCGAAGACGCGTATTCATAAACTACATCAAAACCCGAGGACTTAAACTCCCCACGACTAAACTCGCTGTGAGTAGGGGGGGGGGCAGGAAATTAAACACAGGTTGACGTGTGAAGTTTCCTGAGAATAAATACTGCATCCATCGTTCCCCTCCCTGGCATAAAGCCAAACTGCATCCCGTCCACCCTCACTATTTTCCAAAGTCTATTTTCTAATACCCTTTCCATTATCTTCATTCCATGTTCCAGCAACTTCACCCCCCTATACGCACCACAGCTCATTGAATCACCTTTCCCTTTGAAAATTGGGACCACCACGCTCGGTGTCCACTCATCCGGCATCCCTCCTCCATCAAACACTCTCTGATACCCCTTTCACAGTGAAGGCGAAGTGGAGTTACTCCGGAGTAACTCCGGGTTGAGTTGATACGCTTGTACTCCTGACCGACTTTACACCCCCTTTCATACTGGTAAGCATCGCAGCGGTGTATCCGCAGTCGTTTCCATGGTTTACATGCGAGTTCGCGCCATTATATGTGGCCGAATATTCCTTAACAAACGGTTCGCAAAAATTTCGCAATCAATCGTTATTGGTCTGTAGGCCTACAAAATTGACTGCTTAATAGTTGATCTCTTGCCACGTGAGTATTGTGTGATCCGAGTACAAAAACACAATTGAAAATACGGGGATTGACTCAAATACCATCAGTTCACGAACTTGGTGTTGGAGTTAGATAAGTTCTATGGTTAGGGTATTGATTTCGCCATTACGGATACTTTCGTTAAAAATCAGAAGAACAACTTAT
>JZLH01S0600903.1:8388-19505 GCA_001188425.1 Eucidaris tribuloides
TTACATGTATAGTGCTGCTGCAAAGATCCCATGAGGGTAGAAACCCCTCACATGGGCAGAACAAAGCACAACTAGTTTTATTCAAATGATAATTGTGTGGGATCTACAAAAATGATGTTTTCTTCATTTTAAACCCAAACACTACAATTTGTTGTAAAAGTCACATTTTCGTTATAAATCTTTATTTCATACATTGCCTGAGAGTCCGGAACACGCTTGTTGTTGCACAAAAATGTGGTAAAAGGGGTGTTTTCTTGAGGCCAAGGGTTATTCTGTGGCTAGAAATTAATAGTCCAGTTGTTTTTCAAAAAAGTGCATTAGTTTTCAAGTAACCCGTCCAATCGGCAGAACAAAGCACAACAGTTTTAATCGAAGGATGATTATAAAAGATTAACGAAAATGCTGTTTGCGTTAAAAGAAAAACATTTTTGCAGTGTTTTTTTAAGCCAAAAAACGTCATTTTGGGGCTGGAATATAAGAAACATAATGATTTTTCCCTTTTTATGCCAAAACTGTATAATATGTGCAAGTGTCATTTTGATTGTAAATCTAAATTATTTTCTTACATTGACTGAAGATTAAAAATGATATTGGTTGATTTTTTTCAGGGGTGTCATTTTTGACTAAAATTACAGTAAGTTGTGATTTTCTTGTTAAATAGGATGAACCCACTATCCCCCAAATATCGTCGCTATATAGAAAAGGGAATAATAACACACTGAAATGTAATATTTTGCCAAAAATTTGCACATCTCTTTTATTTTATTTATTTCTTATTGTTTATTTAATTTAGGTAGAACATTCCATTTTGTTGGCTATGTTGATCTCTAATATTAATTCTGTATCAATTATGACATGAATAAACCGAAAGGTGAAAAGAATATGCTAAACATTTCTGGGTATTGGTCAAAAGGGTATTTTTTTTAATATAAATTTTCGATTTCAATTTGTACCAAAAGTGTGTTTTGTTTGTGGTAAAAGCACCCGGATAAATGTTTAATATTGAAAACACTTGCAAACACGTTTATAAATTGTGCCCACAATTGTTCAAATATCGATCTATAAAAACATGATGCCGAAGCAAACAAATCTGGAGGTTTTTGGTTCCTTTTTTTGAAAGAAAAATCATAAGTTTTGTTAATTGTTTGCAAAAACAGCCCCTGTTTACCCCCTCCCTCCAGAAAACCCCACACCTTTTTAGTCGCATTGCTTACATCAAGAAGTACCAATAAATATAGATTCATAGCAAAAATTGTACTCTTGCACAGAATTGTACAGTTTTGGCAAAAAGAAATTTGAAAAATCATGATTTTTCTTATAGTTTAGCCCCCAAATGAGGTTTTTGTAAAAAAAAACCACACCTTATTTTATTTTTACAACAACCATCATTTTTGTTAATCCTATATAATTATCTTTTAAGTGTGACTGGTGATGTTTTCTTCTACCGTGGGGAGGGGTTATTTGAAAGCTAAAGCACTTTGTAAAGGTTGGCTACTAAACTACTAGTAACATGTGAGTTGTCTGTAATATCACTCTGTTTTCAAGGACTTCCCCGACGCGCTCCCGAGAAAGGTTTGATATTCTGACATAGTATTGCAAATAAGACTCATTCATTAACAGAAAGGTTAGAATCTAAATTAGTAAATGGTTCGAATCTGGAAAATAAATTGGAAAAATACTATCAATCTCGTTTTCTGCAACTTTTAACACAAACTGCTGGAGTGGATCACATGCGGGAAGGTTGAAGAGTTCTGTTGAATGTTCGAAGGCACACTATGTGTCTAGTCCACTGGTAAAACCTAGACATTGTTGTCGTTCATATTTCCGTCCTTTTCGTTATCCATGTAAACGTCCTGTGGTTTAGAACCAGACAATTCGGCCTGATCAGCTGCTGTAGTTTTCTGTTTGGGTAGGCTGTAAATAATGCAATCAAACATTAGCACATTTAAATAAGATAAAGCTGGGCAAAAATCCTAATCCCTGAGTTAGAGTTTGATTTTTTTTCATGGGGTTTAGTGGTGCATGGTAAAAAAATATTGTGACACCAAGATCAAAATTCATAATTTCGTCGCAATTAGCAACGTTATATGTCAATCGTTCTTGCACGAGGATCTTGCATGCTACACAGTCATTTTCACGCGCTGTTCTAGGGGGGGGGATTTAGGGGCCAAGAACCCCCCCCCCCAAAAAAAAAAAAAAAAAAAAAAACCGCCTCACACCCTCGCTCCAAAAAATTGTCACGAAATAATAATTCTTGAAATTGAAAAATAATACTTAAATAATAAGTGATTGATTTAAGCAATCTAGCAAAGACTTAAATATTGATAGTAGATGCTAATCTACATAAATCATATATGGTTGATAGGAGGTATAGCAGGTAGTGCTGCCCCTCCCCTGACCTGGATTCAATTTACGATTGATGAAACACTACGCGTAATATATGAATTTTGTTTTGCTTATGTTACCTTATACTTAAAACTTCCAGCTTCCTTCTTATACGCACTTTTGCACTAACAGGCTGTATTTCGAGAAGTTTTTGTGAGGGCCCTTTTTCAAAATGCTTGACCACTATTGGCATTAGTATTTATTAAAGAAGCTATGTCTCATATTACAAAAACTATAAATATGTCCAAAAAAGGAGGATGCTTTTCAAAATGGCTGCCAATGCCCCATGTAAAGTGTGTATATGGGTAAAATAAGTATCTATTGGACATGTTTTGCCTCTCTCTTCATTATTTTCGATTGGAGTTATTCATAAATAAGGTACATCTGGATTAGAGAATCTATCAAAAAGTCCAAATGAGGGTGCCTCTCACAATGGCTACCAAAATTCCAATATAAAGACTTAAATGACCATTTGTGAGGCGCATTTGACCACTTTTTTGCATTAGATTGATTAGAGTTCTCCCGATATTTATTCAAAAAGAGTTACATGTGTAACACATAATCTATACAGATCTCCAAAATGAGGACGTTTCCAATGTTTATTATGTTATTTGCGAGTCTATAAAACGATGGTATGAAGCAGATTTGTTCAGATTTAAATTGGGTTTGTGTACATTCTTGCAACAATATACCATGTGATTCCTGATAAAAAGGAAATCAATAAGGATGCTTTTCAAAATAGCTGCGAAAATCTGGATATTTACATGAACACGTACCGGCAAGTGTGTAGCAAGAATTCATATAAATATTGATGTACATTCTTTATGGATCTCTTCGTAATTGTTTGACGATAGTCAGAAGTGTTCTCACAATGTATATCACTATTTTAATTGAATGTCATCAGAATAACTTGTTGGCCTAATCTGTTCACTTAATCAATGGTGACGAAATAATTTGTCAATACTTTATACGTTTCTACATCCTCTAAATAATTTGTATCTTTATGTAGGATAGTCAATGCTACATGGAAAGACCTATCGTGAAGGAAAATGCCCCCTTCGGGTGTTAAGATTTGTGCAAAAGTTAAAATAACTTTCATCACTGTTATTTTAGAAAGATTTTCAGGTTCTACCAAACCTTTATAAGTTTCTTTCATAAAGTGTTCTCACATTCTCCTTTTGTTTTTTTTTCATCTCTTTGTTGTTGATATAGAAATATTGTAATCTCCTAATGCTGTATTATATAATGTTGTCCACTTTGTTTCGAAACAAGAGATCAGATCTTAGTTTTTTAGTTTAAAATTCATCCAATAACACATCATATAAGTGTAGTCCAAGCCTTTGTCTTGACTGGACTTTTCAGTTCGAGTATGCTTAATGTTCTAGCCTTGTTTTTTTGTTTTTGTTTTGTATAAGTAATAGCTTATTTATCATTTGCAGTGGCGTAGCTAGGATTTTTTTCAACGGGGGGGGGGGGGGGGGGGGGGTGGGGGGGGGAGGGGGCTTGACATTTTGTAGGGGGGGGGGACCAAATCCTAGTCCAAAATTTTTCCCGGTCACGCCAGTCGCCGAAACTCGCATGGGGGTCGGGGGGGGGGGGGGGGTAGTAAGTCTACGAACAAGAATGCTCCAAATACCAGGTAAAAAAATTTAATCCAGTCACACCAGTCGCCAAAAAATCGCTCAGCGGGAGGTGGGGGGGGGGTGGGGAGACACAATTTTTCTTTCCTCCAAATCCCAGGTCCAACATTTTTTTGTGGGGGGGAACGGGGGGGGGGGGCACATGAAATTTGTGCCCAGGCCCCTCTGTAGCTACGCCCATGATCATTTGTGACCCTGATAAAGTTGCACCCTCAAAGGTAAGGAAAGTAAAAAATAATGTAACTGGGATGTGAAATATGAAAATGAAGTGTCTTTACAAAGCAAAAGTTTAATGACCTTCACATGTTGCAACCAATATTCATATTTTCACGCAAATATTTTTCTTTCTAGTTTTATGTTTTAAAAGATGTGCGACTTTATTAGGGTATAGTGGTGACAGGGTAACATTTAACAAAGAATGAGGCACCATTTTTTTTGCCCCTCTTCATTTCATGAAGGGCGTAGACATAGTCCGGTGTGAAATTGAATATATCTTGTTTTCTATCATTTTTGAAAACATTTGTTTTTGAAAACACCAATAAGGGATTATGATCATATTCAGTTGAATTATTGCGGTTGTCATAGCCATTATGAATGAGAACGCTACTGACAATTCTCAAATAGTTACGAAAAGTTCCATATAAAATGTTTATGACTGTTTTTGAACCTAATTTAAATCGGGAAAAATTTTGCTTCGTAGCATCATTTGTGAGGCTTGCAAATAGTATCACATTAAAATTCGGCAGCCATTTTGAAAGCGCCCTCATTTTGGACCTCTTTATAGATTATGTTAAACATGTAGCTTCTTCTTGAATAACTGTAATCCAAACTAATGCTAAAAGTGGTCAAATGCGCCTCACAAATGCTTTTAACCATAGATATACACTTTATTTCGGATTTTGGAGGCCATTTCAAATCGCCCTCATTCTAGACCTCTGTATTGAATCTGTAATACAAACAGAGCGAATAACTAATCAATAAATAATCAAAACTAATGGATAAGGTGGTCAAAAATGCCTCATAGATACTTGTATAACCCATATATACACACTAATATACGATTTTTGCTGTCATTTTGGAAAAGAACCACCCTCACAGAAAACTTCTGAGAATGCAGCATGTTTACGTCAGATATTCTTGTTACCCATAAAAAAGTGGTCTAAAAACATTAAAAAATGAGAATTTTTCCATTTCCAGGTTGCACCTCCTTCAATTTTTACCCGGAGTCTTTACCGTTTTCTTACCTTGTGTTTTCAATTAAAGTGAAAGCTAATGTATGTAAGTCTTCTACTTGCTTGCAAATCAAGCATATTAAAATTCCGATTAACAATGGGGATTATCATCAAAAAATTTATCTTCAAAATTGCTATTCCAGAGTGGTGCAAGTAGGATTAACGAAACTTTTGTTATTTCCTGTTTATGTTGGATGAACTTTCAAAGCTTTCTAAAAAAGAAAATAATAAAAATAAATTCTTAGTTTACACTTTTTTTTTGGATAGATACACTTATAACTACCCCCAAAAATCTGATTTACAACGGTTCTTTTCCCAGGTACTGTTCACACTCAATGCAGCAGCACTCATATTTCGGGATAACCTGTGATGGAAATATCGTTTTTTGTTTTTGTTTGTATTTTTAGCAAAAAAAAAAACCCTCTGTGGCACCTATCGCTTTTTGCGATAAGACATGAGATTTCGATTGACGTGTTAGAGACTAGGAACGAGATATCTCGGGCCAAGACTTATGGAGAAAGTGCAATCAAATCGTCTTCAATAGGTATTAAGATAATACGAGTATAAAGAAAGATTGCTGATATGAGATATATATATATATATATGATTAAGTGAAGAAAAACTACACACTTAACATAACAATTTTGTTTTAAAAAATCCAAAGGCACTTTATAACATTGTGGAAGCCCCATGAAAAAAATAAATAAAACTTTGCTACTTGACATATCCGACAGTGTTTGAATGGACAAATTAAAATCCTAGAACACAAAACATCGGTCATTTATGTTGTAACTAAATATGTCAGATAAAAATCGGCACATGAATTATTGTCAGTTGACGAAAAT
The DNA here is from genome assembly GCA_001188425.1 of Eucidaris tribuloides. NCBI lineage: Eukaryota > Metazoa > Echinodermata > Echinoidea > Cidaroida > Cidaridae > Eucidaris > Eucidaris tribuloides. The sequence goes on from JZLH01S0600903.1 coordinate 14,491, forward strand.
TTTACAACACAGCAGTCTGCAGGGAAAACTGGAATGGTCGCTCGATGATTTTCACCTTTTAAAGCATTTACTGATAGTTTTGAATTGATTTTGTTCAGGGTTTCATTTTATCAGGTGCATTGGTAGCACGGTGAATCATGTAACTTAGATTTTTTTAAAACTGAATACATTGTTATAAGATTTTTAAAACAATTAATGAAATACAAAGTAAATTGAAAAGTCATGAAAACAATATTGGTGAGTCTCATTTAAAAAAAAATGTTATGCCTCCAATACGGATGAGCTATCCTACATATGGACCACAAGTTCAAATCGTGACTGACCTCATATAGTTTTCTCCCTCCTGGATTTTGTCTGGAAGCTTTCTACCTTTAGTCTCGGGAAGGAACCAGGTGAGCAAACCAGCTAAAGAAGTTGCACAGCCAAAAATGACTAATGGTAGGGGCTTCCAGTACTTGCCAGTGAGAAGAATTAGCGGAGCCAAAATATTGATCAATCGACCCATCATCGAACAAAATCCCATACCAATGCTCCTGGGGAGATTTCGAAGAACATGTCATGCATGAGAAAGAGAGAATGAAAAAAGAAATACAAAGAAATGAAGAAATTATGAAAACGTTTTTGCATTGCCAGCAAATACACAATTACTCTCCCTACTCAAAAGTATTGCAACATTATACATACACTATGACGCATGCATTCTGAGAGATTATCCAATGCGGAGAGATTATCCAATGCAGGCACACTCACGGCAGAGGGACTGGAACAAAATTTTACATTCTTTTGTTCCCTATAAGGGTGGGGTGTTTAAATCACCCTAGCATCGTAATTCGGTTTCATATTTTTTTCATGGCAATATGTAACTCTGAAGTGGTTTCAGAAAGAAGACCACACTCAGCAAAAAAGTAAAGCGCCTACTATCTTCATAAGACAGTGGTAAAGAGGATACGGCTACTAATTAAAGATTATGGGCTTCGCTCTACATCATATCTAATGTAAAGAAAAGTCACATGCCAGTAGATTTTAGGATGTGTGCAATCGTTAACCACCATTACGATTGAGAAAAAATAAGAAATTATAACTTGAACAGGTCCTGTCTAAAACATGGGGTGTATTCTCCTTACCACTGTCTTAAGAAGATAGGAGGCGCTCTACTTTTTCGCTGCGTGTGGTCGTCTTTCTGAGACCGCTTCAGAGTAACATATTGCCATTTTTGGTTTGTTGGAAGTCTTTCCAAACCATCAAAACCGTTTTACAGGAAATATGAAGCCGAATTACGATCCTAGGGTGAATTAAACACCCCACCCCATATAGGGAGCAAAAAATGTTAAATTTTCTCTCCCAGCCCTTCTGTCGTGGGAGTGCCTGCATTGGATAATCTCTCCGCCTTGGAGAAGAAAGGAGAAAGAATAATTATGCATTGAATTCATTTCAAATATTTTTTTCTAAAAAATAACTTAATTTGAGCATCATTATAGAAAAACGCCTTCAACTCAAAATGCATGCGTTAGAGTTTATGTTGCAAAACTTTGGAGTAGGGATGATATTTCACAAACTTGCTGCAATATTGAGGAAGTTATCAATGTGAAAACTGTCGAAGTCATGGCATAACAATTAATACACTGAACTCCGTAAACATCGAATTCAGCTCGGACGAACCTATTCTCTACCATGCCAATTGTTCACCATAGTCGACAAATAACGAATGTAAGAATAAAGCCCCAATAGCACTGTGTGCCACGGTTGTGTATTTCCCCTTATACACTTATAACCCATGTATCTTCTTAAATACTACACCATTTGGCACTAACGCCACTTTTTGTTTTGGGGACTGCCTGTTGCATATTTCTTATCATTGGTTTTAATATACTAAATATCCTTACGTGGTATATCATACTCATCAATTGCATAATAGATATCCACTAATTTTTAAACCAAGATCGAACAATGATTGCATTAGGATGCGATATCGTTCATAGCCCGCAGGCAGCTGACTTCAAATTTCTTTCAATGTTATCATTGCTACCTGAATTTTGATAAATTCTTTATAATGGTTTTCAAATCATGCTTATATTTCGATAATTAGTGAGGCAGATTAACTGCATATTTTGGGTCGAATGCGTTCAATTGTGAATAAAAGCACCAAATTTTTGGCATGGATATTCCTTGAGGGGTGTCCTATCAGAAAATAACGTGGGCCACGTGAATTCCAAAATGGTGGCTTATGGGGCTATTTTTCAAAATGGCCGCCATGTGGCACCTATTATTGAGCAGTTTTGAAAATGATTTTGAATGGACCTCCCTATAACCAATGAGTTTGGTATCATTTTAAAAGACGTTTTGAATTTTCTACAAGATGATACCACACTTGATTGGATTGTGTAAAATTTGACAGCACTTTAAGGCCAAAAATGTGAGTTTTTAACGCGTTTTTTTTTCAAAAATTGATATTTTAGTAAATATATATTTTACTCTACTTCAAAACATTTTGTCAGGAAGACATCAAAAGTTTGCATAAAACTGCCCCAATATATAGTCAATATTGTATAGAAATGGCACATTCACTGCATTTTTATAAAATGTGTGATATTGCTTCAAAGTTAACACCATAGTATCAGCTAAAACAGCATGTTGTACGCTACAACACGCTTGGGAGTCTCCCGTAGCGAAGACTGGTTCCTTTCCAATAGCTCGCAGTAGCGGTTGTTTTGGACCGCTATTTGATGCAAGACACAAATTTTATGGAATGTGAAATTAATGAATACAAAAGCATTAATTTGTATTACCTTTCAACGTAAAACGTCCGTTGAGGTGTCTTCATATGCTGAAAAGATAACTTACTGATACATTTACTGTCCGGCAAATCTGGGTTGCTAATTTACGTGACTTCGGCTTGGTTAACGGGCACGTGTGGCCGTGCGTGTTAATTCAAGCGTTGATATCAATGGAGTGCGGGTAGATGAGCGGCGAAGATGTCCTGTGTTGTGAAGTGGGACGGCCTAGCAACAATTGCCGCGGTCTGGGGTAGCTATACTACGCTATACTACCCCATAGTTCTATGGGTTGCCTACTTGGCAATCTATTGAGCAATTTGAAGATTTCGTTTGAATGCCTACTCTTACCATGTGTGTGGTATCATAGCTTTATTAACGAAAATCAAATTCTTGACAACGTGATACAAAATTCAATCAAATTAGTGTAAGTTTTCATAGCAGTTTGCACCCAGAAAATTTGCACTTTGTCCATTTTCTCCTGACTGTGAATTTTTCTTTTAAAATATGGGTATTTTGCCAGATTTACAGAAAAATTGTAAATATGACATCCTTTCAAACGACCGCAGATCTATCTCTTAATGATTTTGTGAACATGTTACAATCATTCCGTTCTTATTTTAAAAAGGCATCGTGTTCCCAAACTTGAGAGCGTAGGCTTAGGGTAAGACAAAACAGCATTTTATACGTAGGCATAGGCAAGTACTATTGCATCTGGAGCCTGGACAGCAACCACCCAAGAAGAAAATAGTAAATAAAGATTAATAAATAAATAAGTAAATAAATTATTTAATTAATTAATAAATAATTAAATGAATAAGTTCATAAATACGTAATAAAGAACGACTTAATGAATTCATTAATTAATAATTAAAGCTGGAATAAACAAATACAGCACACAATGTAATTCATTTTTTATATCACCGATACTCGAAAGTTGAAGTTGTAATTGGGCACCTGGTGACGAAACTAAATTTAAATTTACAGAAATGCAAAATGCTGCACACACAAAATGTATGTCACATGGGTAATGGATTTTGGAGGAGAAATTTCTACATAAAATTGTTTGAATTTGAGGGGGTCGGTGGAATATAGTGCTAACCCTCACTTTTGTGAAAATTGAGTCGTTGTGTTTTCACGATCCTTATCCACCACTCTACCTTGTGTAAAAATATAATATTTGAATTCGACCAATAAGATGGTCAAGAAAGATGGACACGGGGAAAAAAGTATCAACTTTTTGGCAGCAATATAGTACTAAGCTACAATTTCAAGATGTTTTCAATATGTTTGTGCTTTGTGGGTTAGCACTATATTCATTCTAAATTTCAGAGCGACAAGTTTTTTTGGCGATTTCTACAATTTCGGTATGAAATACAGGTAGCTGGTAAAACAAACAGATTTATCAGATTTGTACGAATTTACTTCAGTCGTGATATATAATAAGTCTCCTTATTGCAAATTTTAAAGCAATTTTGCACTTTTTTTTACCTGTGGGTTAGCACTATTTTCGTGCTAAAAAACAAAAAAGATTTGTTTTGTTTTTGTTTTGTGGAAATTTATGTTTAGAAGCATCCCAAGAATCCACCTCATTCAATAAATTAGTAGTTGTGTAAATAATACTTAAATTTAATGAATGACAAAATTTCCTATGGGATTACGCGTGTATTAATTGCAGGAGAAATAGAATGCTAACTGATTTTATGTCAAAAATGGCATAAAATGTACAACTTTATCTTAATCTTTATTCTCTATATTCACAGAGGGTCATCTTTGATGTTTACTTTTTCATTTGACTAAATTTCAAGACACCTGACCAAAGACCGTGATTTATGGATTTTTCAAACTTTAAAAATCGATTGTCTCAAAATGACACTTTTGTGGGTTAGCACTATATTCCGTCCACCCCCTCATTTGATAAATGTGGATACGGGATGCAATATTGCCCACGCTATAGCTGGTTCAAGTGAGTTACAGAGGTATCTCTGAGCGAGCGCAGCCAGCGAGCGGCTTTGAAGGGAAAAATAGTTCATTTTGGGGAAGGGGGAAGACAAATTACTCTTGGTAATAAACTCAATCCATCATGTATTCTGGTTCAGTGTAAATCATAATATAATTTGTAATGGCCCCCCTTTTTTTTACAATTTATAACCCTAAATTCACCCAACCATGCATTTGAGTAAGTTTCTATAGAATTTAGTGCGTATAGGACGGGTGGAGTAAGTGGGGTCATCAGCAAGCTTT
>JZLH01S0600910.1:26624-40395 GCA_001188425.1 Eucidaris tribuloides
AAAGTATATTCATTGATTTATTTTAAAAAACATTGTAATTTTCCAATAATAAACGGAGTTAGGACATCATTTTAGAAAAACCCTTCAACGTAAAATGTATGCGTTATATTGTATGTTGCAATACTTTTGAGTAGGGAGGGTACAGTATGTCCCCCAAAATGGTCCAATCGGGAGAAAATTATTCCAGCTAATTTCTCTTCTCAAAAGGTATGTTTATTTGGTATCACATTAAAGCAGAATAAATTGTCTTTCTGATAAAATTAATTTCATATAATTTACTTTTAAAAATCAAAAGTTATGATTACTTTTGTGTAGTCAGGCAAAATCGCGTTTGTCCCACTTTCGTATTGATGGCGAAAATCAACAATGACACTTCAAAACAGAATGTGTAAATTGCAATGAATATCAAAACTAATTAACAACTTAAATTACAAAAACAATAATGAAAGAACCCATAGAAACATTCATTCTTAATAAAATAATGTTATACTTTGTGGTTCTTGATATGAAAAGGCCATAAACTCTAACTCCTTAGGAGTAGAGCAAGGCCCCTGCCGTGCGGCCATGTCGTTATTGAACATGAACACTGCTTTCATGTTGCATCGTATATGTAAAATGGTAATGTAGGGTTTACTCTTACTCGGTTGTATATGATTTTTATATATTAAAAAAATAATTTCCAATTGGACCATTTTTTTCTGGGATACACTGTATACGTATAAATGCGTGTAAAAGTGAACAAGCACTACCGAGTGTCCCAGAAAAAAACGATACTCTTTTAAAATGGCTCCCATATAAAAAAAAAATCAATTTTTGAGAAATGTTTGTATATATGGAAACCTGAAAATCCCTTCTTTCATATGACACCCAAAAGTCCAGAATTGTTTCATGCTTGAGTGAGCACTGCCCACTTTTGCAAAGGACCTCAAAATTAGGTTGCGCAGGAATTGGATGTCCATTGTAACAACACATTCAAGCTCTCTTGATTTTGTGTGTATTGGGGTGTAGTAAAACTGGAGTGGTGGGGTGAGGGGTGGTTACCGGAGTGATGGGAGTATAGGGTGGTGCGGATGTAGGGTGTAGGGGTCGTTGGGGTGGTGGGTGGAGGGGTGGTAGGGTGGTGGGTTCAGGTAACCCTAACACACCTTTACCATACACCCCACCACCCCACTACCCATTGTGGAGTGTGGGGTGGTGCGGGTGTATTAGGGCTACCTTATCCCACGAGCCGCACAATCCCGCCCCCACCACCCTACACCCCAATACTCCCACCACCACAGGCGTAAATCCGTGATGTCATCCTATTTATCAAGGAGGATGAATGAATAGACCATCCCCCCTTGATAAATAGGATGACATCACAGATTTTCGTCACCCACCACTCACACCACCCCGTACTCCCATTCCCCACTACCCCTTCACGCGAATACGGTAGTCTTTCACAATTTCAGTCATCAAGATCTTTAATTTACATATCACAATTCCCACCTAGCTCTACTAAAAAATTCAGGGCCCTGGGAACGATTTTTTTTTCACCGGGGGTGCAGAGATGTATATTTTCGCGACCCCCAAAAATTTTTCGCGGGGCCAAATTCGCGGCCAAATCAACAGCTGAAAAGTCGCTCTGCCGCCAAATTTGAAGAAAAATAGACATACACGTATTTTTGCAAGGGGTGCTGCGCACCCCCAGAAAAATTTCTGGGGGTGCTTCAGCACCCCCAGAACTCCTCTTCCCAGGGCCATGCTCAAAATCGGAGAGAGTCTGAATCTGTTGTAACAGTGGATAGCCAATTCTTGCGCAACCTAATTTCCAGGTCCAACTACCCACTAGGACAACTATCCCCAAGGATAACCACCTTTTAGGATCAGAGGAGTTGTTCCGGCATACATATACATGTACTTGTCCGGGGCGTACTTGTCCTAGAGGGTGGTTACCCTACGGGGTAGTTGTCCCGGTGGTAATTGTGCGGGGATAGTTGTTCCAGAAGTTATCCGGCGGTAGTTGATCGGGGGGGTACCCTAGGGGATAATCGGCTGGGGGTAATCCCCGGGGTGGTCGTTCTAAAGAGTGGTTGCCCCAGGAGAAAATTTTCCCAGGTGGAGTTGTCCTAGAGGATGGATATCTTAGGAGTGTTTTTTTTTTTTTTGGGGGGGGGGTTGGATTGTCAGGGAAAGGGGGTCCAGGGGTAGGTGTCCGCATTCGGTGGTGCATTTACTGTCTGGTTATATTTGGGTGCTGTCTCCCCACACTTTAAAGTTTCTCAAAGCGACCTTACTTCATTTTCCATAACGCGTCGACTACATCCATAGCTTCCTCATAATGTTGTCAATATATCTCATTGCATGCATTCATGGCATAGTGGAAGAACTCTGTCCTTTTCCGTGGATACGGGACACTATGTTGCTTTCAATAATCTAGTTGGGCTGCTGGCTCTCTTTCCCAGTATATCCCTCTGCTTTCAGGAATGCTGGCCACACTGTTATTAGTTTAAATTTACCTCTATTCCTTCAACCACTTGTTAGTGGCATCATCGTACCTTTTTTCTTGTTTTCTTATTACGTCCAGTGAACGCTTCTTCATTCTGTTTGATATTTAGGGAGGATGAAGTTCAAAGACAAGCACATGTAGGCCCTAATCCGAGAAAATAAACATCAATCTTACGTTTTTAACCTTCACCCCACCACCCTTTTCTCCACCACGTCAGATATCTCAAGTAAGATTCCTTCCTTCCTCCCCCTACCATTCAAACTCTTACACCACATTGTTGACTACTTCGCAAAACCCCTATGTTGAATACTTGTCAACGTCGATCGTTCTTTAAGGTACTAAATAATATGTTTTGTTACGCTACTATATTTTCCCCTCCGCTTGCAGAATTATGTCGCATGAGGAGAACATGGTCACTGTCAGATGTACCAGTAGAACATCCTATCCTATTTTCATACACAATCTTCTTGATGCAAGTTCTATATTATCACTCCGGTTTCTTAAATCCCTGAATCGTCACCTACATGATACGTGAGGGGAACGTGGTCGCTATCACAGTCAGTACTAGGCTAAATATATAAAGGGAAATCAGGTTATATTCAGCAGTCATGTGATCAGTAGGTATATTTACGTCGTGCTAAAAATCGAAACAGCTTTTATTCACTATTCGTCACTGAATTTGTTTCGACATGTCTCTGTTATTATCGATCTAATAAACAACCAAAAAGCAGCAAAACACACAAGTGAATTGTGGCTTCGTGCAAATTGTTAAGTACAAGGTTCATTGCCTCTCACCCTTGATATTAAGTCGGTGCCCCAAGAGGGACAGGGAAACAGTTCGTGTGTAACTGACATTTCGTATGAGATTCGATATACCTGTCCCTGCCATTTTTACACAATTGAACAGAAAATACTGTTAAAAAGAATCTTCCCAAGTCATGGATAAAGAAGGTCTGCCATACTTACTGGATTGCGGTGACATTACGAGTACCGAGGAGTTGGTAAATTACATTGATCGCGCTGACGAAGGATTTCGTATCGATGACACTGACAATGAGGGTCGGACACCATTAATGATCGCCTGCCGCGACCTGAGGGTAGACATAGTCCGAATTTTGTTAGACAGAAAGGCGGATCCTAATCTCGCTTGCAGTGCGGACGGTAATACAGCCCTTCATTATGCCTGTGGAGCAAATTTTTTGCTTGAGGACTCTGACGAATCTATTGTCTGCAAAAACTTCAAAAGTCGTTGTGATATCGTTGAACTATTGCTAGGCCACGGTGCCCTTCAAAATTGTAATGACCTTGGACTTTTGCCGATACAGGTTGCTGCTCTTCTTGGCCATAATAACTTTATTGAAGCCTGCATACGGTATGACTCAAATATTTCAAAGATTGATCAGATTTCAGCATATGAACTGAAAGGTAGTATGGGCTCAATGAAATACCACTACGGATTCGACACCCTTCTTCAAGCAATGGAACTACGATATGAAAATCCTGATGACATCATTCACAAACATGTTTCGCCTGAGAGGGTCTATGGTGGACATAGCGAGTGTCTGACTCTCAGTGATCTGGAAGAGGATGACTCAACACCTGAGATGGCAGAAGCGTTTCTAGTGTTGGATCGTATTCTACCACCTGCTTTAAATACCAAGTACCTGTGGCACTATGTATTCAACCACGAGGACGATGATGATGAGGATCAGGATCATGATGATCCGCCTGCATCCATCAAACATGGTATCGCGTTTCTGCTGACATCGGAGATAGTGATGCCTTCTAACGTTAAATGTATGCTTGAAGTGTTTGTTCGAAGGGCCAGTGAATATCAGAATTGGTTAATGGATGTAGAAAATCGCTATGAAAGGGACGCTCCATGCGTCGAACCATTTCCTACCTTCCACGCCTTTATTGAGGTATTGGAAGCAGTCGTGGATATCATCGCTCGAGTGGAGAAATATGACGTAGACTCAGCGAAATACATAGCAGGATGCCTCGGAGCACTAACGCAACTGAATATCGGGAAATCGTTTTACGGTAAGACAGATAAGATGGGCAACATCCTTGAGAGAGGGATAAAAGAGTTGAGGATGAAAGTAGATGAGAACCACAGGGACAGCATCTCAATCATCCCTGGATTCGTCAAATCATACTCTCCCTACCCGGATGACTCGGATATTGGATTCTGTAACGATCTGAGTGAAAAAGTGCAGCATCTTTTTAACCGTCAGTTAACATTATTCGGCGGCATCGACTACGAAAATGAGGATGGTGACTCGCTATTGCATCTAGCTGTTGAACGCGCTGATCCGGATGGCCATGACATTATGTACGATATAATGACTGTGTTAATTAGACATGGATGTTCTATCCACGGTGTGAACAAAAAAGGAATAACACCACTAGATCTGGCCAACAGTCGTGCCAATCCTTCTAACGCAGTTTGGAAGCAAATACCCCATTTCCTAGAATCCCGACAACAACGCTGCAATCTCCAGGAACTTTCTGCTCGGGTGGTGCGGCGACACAGGATACCTTATCAAGGTGTCCTCCCAAAGCACTTATGTGAACTGATCTCAGAAATGTAGGCTATAGGAGACGACATGGTGAGAGTGCAGCATGTGAGGCAGTCTTGTTTTTTTTTTCCTGGGAGCACACCAGACTTTAAAGTTTCACATAATTTTGCAGTATAAGACGGGTTTAAGAATGACACAATGTGATTGGTCAATAATTGGCAGATGTGCGCGTGCATTTAATTCTTCTGACGTGGATGCCCAATTGATAACACATGATCGATACCGGACGATATTTGCCGCGCCGATATATCAGCAGCCTCATTGAAAAAGTCCGTACTCGTCTGTACGTAGTCGTAGGGTAGACTAGAACTTGGTCTAATTAGCTTACGGACGAGTGCTCGCCTCTATGGCCTAGGGTCTAATTTTTGTTGCTTATTTTCAGGCTGTATTGCCGACCCGTCTTATAAAACAATCGATGCACTGTTTTGTTCGTGTGTGAGAGACATTGCTTTCGGTTTAGTCAGTGCGATCGATAACGCACTTGCCTTGCGGGCGCGTGCGTTATCACTTGGACTGACTAAACTTCGTGCACTGTCTCTCCTCTAACACACTCGCAACCAGTGCATCAATTGTATGCTATTGAGCAGTTCAACTTCAAGAACTCTCCGTTACACGTCTGTACCTAGGTCTCTATGGAAATAAAGTTTATACTTACCTGAGAATAAATAAAAAAAAGAAAAGATGTCTTATTTACTCAGTGTAGCCACTTCAGTCAAAAAGACTGGTCTACCAGCGGGCCCTGAGTAACACAAATGTTAATATTACTCTTCCCTGTTCTAGAATGCTGAGTGCCTGACTATAGCAGAAAGTATCACTTTTAGAAGTCTTTGGGATGACCCGGCCGGGGCTCGAACCCGCGACATGACGGACGCTCTTACCATTAGGCTACCACGCCGGTCTTAATGATGAATTGTCGTGGTGAAAGAAAGTATGGCATGTCGGTATAATGATTATTATTGTTATTTTTGCAGCATTCTGTGAAACATCGTACTTATCATGGATAAATCTGAAGTTCATTGGAGGGCGTCCGTTTGACACGAAAAAACACGCCATAATTTGAGGAGAATGAATCGATCGTTTTACATTATTAGAACTGCTTTAATGACAACTTTAGATAATTACGGGGATAGAAAGGGTCCGTGGCCTTGTTTGACCCAGAAAATACTGAGGTATGTTGTCACACCTAGGAGATCATGTATGTGTAAACTGACCTCACATTGCGTGATTATACGATCTTAAGGCGCCGTCACAGTCACACTATGACGAATTGGCATTGCGTATCCATTGCGTATGGAACATTTTGACATTCGTTGGCATACGCTAACGTTCGTTCGGGAATCGTTTTGACATCGTTTTTGAGTCGTTTTAATACGCAATCATACGTTGTTGTTCGCTCCGTACGCTGAAAACTTTTAAGCATGCATAAAATTTATCGCCGTATGCCAAGCGTACAAGCCATGCGCAGCGCGTACGCTCTGAAGTTGCAACGCGAACGTTTTATTCGTCAACAGGACGGAAGCGGTACGTCACCAATACATTTCATTGATCGACCATAAGTGAGGCCCTTTCTCTGCGAACGTGTTGCGTGTTGGTGGCGAATTAAAAATAATTTACTTCTCCTTTCATCCATGTGGGCTTATCATGCTTTGTGCTTCATGTATCTGGGTGTGTTTGTGTGTGTGTGTGTGTGTGTGTCTGTCTGTCTGTCTGTGTGGGTGTGTTTGTGTGTGTGTGTGTGTGTGTGTGTGTGTGTGTGTGTGTGTCTGTCTGTCTGTCTGTGTTGTGTATGTGCGTGTATGTATGTGTATATGTGTGTGTGCGTGCGTGTGTGTGTGTGTGTGCGTGTGTGCGTGCGTGTGTGCGTGCGTGTGTGCGTGCGTGTGTGTGTGTGTGTGTGTGTGTGTGTGTGTGTGTGTGTGTGAGTGTGTGTGTGTGTGTGTGCGTGTCTGTGTGTTTGCGCAAGAAAATTGCACACCTTACCCCATGGGGTTTGTTGCTTAAAATGTTTATACTAGGAAAACGTCTCTGGTAATTAATGAAAATTATTGTTATCGAATTCGGTATATATGCATTCATACCGTAGGGGAAAAACTCTTCTGTTCAAAATACCAGATTTTATCAGATTTTATTCTCCGGAAAAAAAGTTTCATGCAACACCCCCGATCAAAATATTTTGTCCATTCCTCATAACCGTTTTACAATACTGTTTAAGAATACATATAGCTGAAAATTCTACATTACTCAATTTCCAGATTTTCATAATTGATCATAAAGAAAAGAAGATTTTTCAAATAAAAAATCCCTATTTAGTTACCATGAAATTTAATAAGTTTATTCTTTTGGAACAGTGAAATCACCCATGTACAACACGTTTGCAAAAATATGAGCTTATCATTACCTTAACCGTTGGCCAGATTTCAGGTTATTACTATTTTTCTCACGCGAATATTAAATCGAGGTAAAGGTTGCCTTTCATATCAATTTGCACTGGAATTATACCATACGAGTAATTTTGGTTCTCCCTTTTTTATACTCTACAAATACAAATCTTTGCTCTCTTGGATTTTGGTATACTGGGGGAAATTAGATACCCAAACTCAAATGATGGGACAAAATGACGCTGAGTTCAAGAAGGTATATGTTCGTAAATGCACACAGACACCATGTGATCGACTTGAATTCGCAGACTGTACGCGTGGCGTACGCAAAGCTCGTTATTTGTTCGATTAGAGATCGCTGTCTGTAAGTTAATGATAAGTTATGAAATGGTGATGGAGACGTTTTTTATTCGTTTTGATTCGCTGTCAGTACGTTCGATTCGGTCGAATTCACCCACACAGAATTCATTCGCTGGGAATGCTGCGCGTATTTGGAATTTTTCAATTCGTTCGCGGTACGCAATGCCAATTCGTCATAGTGTGACGGCGCCTTTAATCATTTCCTCCAACCAACTTGTGGTGCTATCTGCACGAATAAATATCACTAAACGAAGATGTAAAAACCATCTAAATTTCGATACATACTATCCCTATACAAAATCTAAACATATATAAATCCCGGGGGGTGGGCAATTATGGAATTCTTGCTTGGGGAAGTGCATCAAATTCACATTTGGATAGACTTTTTAAACTGCCAAAAACGTGCAATAAGGATTGTTAGTCACTCTTTATTTTCTGCAAATACGGAACCAATTTTTAAAGAACTCAAAATATTACAGGTTTATGATATTTATAAATATGAAAATGCATTATTTATGTATACATGTTATAAGTGTCTTTTGCCACAGTCTCTTTCTAAGTATTTTGAATTAAATAGTAAAGTACATTCATATGCTACCTGAAATAATAATAACTTTCATTTACCAAAAGTAAGAACAAATTTAGTTTTAAAATCAGTCCTTTATCGTGGACCTTTGAATTGGAACACATTGCCTGAAAAAAATTAAGAATTCTTGCTCCTTAAATGTTTTCAAAACAAAATATAGAAATTATTTAATTTCATTGTATTCGTCTTTTTAATTTTTTTAGTATAGCGTAAGAGTTGTGTTTTCTGTGGGCTGGGTTGTTAGGTACTTCTTTCTTTCCCCTTTAATATGTTTTTAATTGTACATCTTTTAATATATTTGTTGGGTCGGCGTATCATAGGAATTATTCTTTTTAGCTGATGCCCTCTCATAGGGCGAGAGCTAGCTACTTCTCAATTTACCCCATCGCACCCAAAGAATTTGACCCCTCAAAATTACTTAGACTGTCTATGTGAATGAAAAAAGATTTGTCAGCTGGACACAAGTGGTCGGGTTTGGTCCCTAGACCGAATTTAAGGGGGTTCATTTACCTAGTCCCACACATAGATTAGTGGGTATGTTTGGCGTCTTCATGACCTGTATACTGCATGCGTGCGACGCGGTGCGCATTTTGCTGTATGCGCTTTTTCCATGGCAATACCGGCCCATTACCGAACAAATGAAATATCATTAAAAAAACGAACGTTGTTTCGAAAATATCGACGCACCTTATAAGACAGTGCATCAGCCCATTCCATGTAAGGCAACGGCCAAAACTCAAAAAATTGAAATGAAGGAAGTGATTTTTTGTCAGTTTATAATCAAAAGAGAATCGTGAAACCATTGAAAAACTCAAAGATTTTTTAAAAATTAAAGCCAAGTTTAGTTTTGGGGATTTTTTGTTATTTGAAAGCTTTATGCCCAAAGTCATAACCCTACAATAATAGATTACTGGAATGTCTTTTAGTTTTTTTCATATGAATTTTGAAAATGATGAAAATAATCTCAAGAGTGTCACGCGAGAGTCACGCATTGCTGTATGTCGCGACAAGTCACAAACCAAGTATCGATCAAAAACTGAGAAAATTAAGTAAAGCTGTTGCTTTTATCTGATTTCATTAGTAAGCTTTTCCACCTCAGTTTGATAAACATTAATAATTTTTTTCAGATGCTTGTCATATTTTTCCCAATTATGCCTATATTCACTATAAAAACGCTTGCAATAAAATATTCACCTGCGAGGTCACTAAATGAGTAATTTTTTAAATAGTCCTACAAAACTAGAGTTTCACATCCTTTCATAAGGTATTCACAATTACATCAATTATTCACTATTAACATTATAATTTAAGTCTTCAAACCCCTCACAGCTATAACGAGTAACTGCGCTCACCCGAGTCACATTTTGTTTTGGCCATTCTCACAAAAAGCGGAATTTAGCAAAAATGTAACTTATCCCATAATAGTGGTAGGGCATTCAGTTTGTGTTCAGTATTAACAAAACATACATAAAATCACACACATAGTTTCAAGAAAATCTATTTGACTCAATACTGGCAAATTTTCTCTTGTTCTATCATGTCATGCGAGTCACGTCAAAGAAAATTGTATATAAATAACAAAACTATTAGGGCACTAAAACATGCATGCCTAATGCCTGGACTCAAAGACATATTAAAATTCTGCATTTCAATAAACCCAGTTTCACAATATAGCTGATACAATGAAACCTAAAATTTTGTTCAATGTTTCCACCGAGAGTCACTATGGAATGGCTGGTATACAGTATACTTGAAACTGGGTAAATGCATCCTAACTGCAGGATTTCATGTACCAATCTTGCCATTTCCCTTAAGTTAATAGTGGACCTGAAATAACTCAATTTGTGGGTAAAGTAACGCTACCCATCAATTGTTTTGGATGCTACAACAAGCAGTGCAATCTGAACAGCATTTGCTGAGATCTACATGTAGAACCCCAATATGGCCCCCATTCTCGTTATATGACAGATATCCTCAAGTCTAATTGGAGCTTGAGATACATGTATTGTGACCTTAACAATATCAGCATGGTATCATTACAAAAATAATTTGTCTGCCTCTGCCAGGTCTGTGAATTAGCGTATCTGTAAAAACTGTCATCAAGCAGCAGTGCATGGCATATAGTACTGGGTTTTTTGGGGGTGTTTAAACACCCCCCTCCCTCTTGGCAAAATGGGGGGGGGGTTGTTTAGGAGCATTTTTGGAGGTGTTTTAAATCCCTGTTACAATACGCCAGTGGAGGGCAACCTATGAATCGGTCATAAACAATGTTACCGGTAATATCGTAGCATGGAAGGCATCCTTCAGTGTTTGCGCTGTCGGGCCTGCCCAATCGACGCGAGTCGGCCATTGATAAGATTCACAGCTGTCGTTGATTGCCTCAATTGTCGCCAGTCAGGAGAAGACATCAGACACAAACATTTACGCACTTGATACTTGGATTGGCGCCAGGCGTACAGTCTCGGCTTCTAGACATGCGACGTTTCTGCCTCCAGAGTCTCTCACTCTCGACTTTTCTACACTCCAGAGTAAGCGTTGCAAAGGTTGGAAATTTTCGTGGAATTTTGGAAACTTTCCATGGAAAGTTTTAGGAATTTTTCAATGACGGCTCGGAATTTTGGGAATTTTCATTATCATCATTAAATGAAAGTTATTTCATTGTTGGAAAATCATCAGTCTCTCTTGTATAGCACTTCTCACATGAGTAAAACTAATCTCTGTTTTACCTTAGCAGGGCCTTTCTGCAGAATAAAATCAGCCCAAAATGAGAGAACACACACATTTACCACATGTGTGGCATGAGATGTACACTGAATGATTCTGCATCCCACATTGGAAATTGCTAACATAAAAATGTGCAGTGAATGTGAATGAAGGGAACATTTCCACTGAATTTCTGTTTCGAATGAGTGGACTTGTCCATTTATTGCTACGTAATTCACAAAGTTGAGTACATAAAAGTACAGTTGGAATTACACTATCGCCATCAGGCTGGCGCAGTATCAGAAGTTTGCGCGGCCTACTACGTACATGTTGCAAACAAAGCCAGAGTTACAATTCAATTAAGTAATGATTTAACTAATTATACAAAGAATAAATCACCTGTTCGACTTTCATATTGCTACATCTTCTTTGTCAGAGTAAATGTTTTTGTATCATGACATTTCTGATATCAGGATGAATGATCACTTTATTTTAAATTAAAATGCTAAATGTGGAAATATGCAAAGTTTCGCAAAGTTGCCGAAAATTCCCAATATTTCCGCAAAATTTCCGAGAAATTCCCATCATGGAAATTTTCCACAAATTTCCATCATAGAAATTTTCCACACTGAAAATTCCCGCGGCAATTTTGCAACCCTACTCCAGCCAGCTACGTTCACTCTGCAGAGAAGTACATGCAAAACACTATTCATAGTGAGTCTAAATAGTGACTGAAGGTGCTTTCCCTTTATGATCAATATTAATGAAATTAATTCCTAAATTCTAGAAGCCAGCTAATTACCGCAGCGAATATATTTTTTTCTTGCATGTGTGCAGTGTCATGACATTGTGTAGAGGACAAACTCTACATCAAAAATTCATGTTCTTCCTAACCCAGCTTGCCCCCCCCCCCACCCCAGTTAAGTACTGTGTTACCTGCAGACAGCTGAACATTGTGTCTTGAGTACATGTACAGCAGCATAAGAACATATTTCACAGAAAAAATAGATTTAGTATAGGCAAGGCTTGACACTAGCACTTCCGCTTGTCCGGGCAAGTAAATTTTCGACTTCTGGGCAAGTAAAATTTCAACTCTAAATCAAGGGAGTGTATTAAAGCGCTCATCGTTTTTCAATTCAGGGTTTCAATTTTGTTTCAATTCTAACCAAGTACAAATCTTTAAAAACCTTTCTACAGGTACTGTATCTAGAGTAACACATAATAGCCCACATTGTTCTCTGGGCCAAGTAGAAATTTTGTTCGCCGGCAAGTAAATGAAAGAAACCGATAAGTTTGCTGCCCGATGCGGGCAAACCAGCCAAAAGGTAGTGTGAGCCCTGGTATAGGCGGTCTACAATGATATGGTGTACAAAACGATGAAGGGGCCTCAACGTAGAAACAGATACCAGTATTGCCAATTGCCAATCAAAATTAAAAACAATTTTCTTAAATTCATTCATATCTGTCCAATTTTTCTTAAACTTTGACTGATGTGTTGTTCCTGATTAATTACTTCTTTTATAAACCCTCTCAGTACAATAGCAGTGCAAGCATTTGCCAGTAACAACACAAAAGCGTGCCTGTGGCGATCTAAGAGGTAGGGTCGCGAAATTTGATCTGCAACCTCATTCGATTATCTGGAAAGAACCTCGTCGATAACACGATTATCGCCAGGAGCTGAAAAACAGGATTTGTGATGAGCAAGATAATCTATTTAGGCTTTAACTTGCAAGCCCTGTACAGGGCTGTTATCAAAATGTAGTCAAAACAGTGTTGCTTTCTGTAGACCCTCTTGTAAACTACATCAGGAGATTCATGGTGCTGCATTGTTTACATTTTTGGTGGGGCAGCGTGTTGATAGAGTTTATGATTGGTGATAGTAAACTAAATGCTCTACCGCTTTTCATACCACAAGTTGTATAGCTGAAGAGAATGGAGATGTCTCTTCTGCCCCACCTCCCTGTCTACAGATAGTAGCACTCATGTAGAGTTTGCATTCATAGCGCTTAGGATTTTTTGGTCCCTCCCACGTGCAGTCCATCATTTACCCATTAAGTTTCATAATCGATGGTATTTGTCATATGGTGCCTCTAGGCCAATATTTAAATAATCCATGAATCATTTATCATGTAGACAATATTTTTTCAACATTCAAGTTAATTTCTCGATATATCTACATGTAAACATTCGGCCAGCCCTACTAGCAGGGTAAGCAAACTTGCTACATAGCCTAGAAACACTTCAGTGTTGCCAATCGTACAATGATTGTAGGCAATTTTCAAAAAGAATGTAACTTATTCTGTTTGCCAATTTTTCTTAAACTTTCACTGCATCAATGAGTTTATGTGAATTTCTGCTTTATTCAAAGCACCATGCTATAACGATTGTGTTGGCTCAGCTGTGGTAGAGTGTCGCCTCACCACCGGAGGTCGGGTTCAAGCCCATTCAAACACCCGCCGCGTCAACCAAAAATGTGAGTTGCTGCTACCCTGTTTACGTCAACGTTTTAAGATAGAGCAAACGTCGATCTGGCGCTGCTCAGTGGCTGCCGCGCCCACGATCAATTGGGCAAAAATGAATTTTCGGAGGATTTCTATTGCTGCATTTCTATTCGAACCGATAAAATTTTGATTATATTATTATTATTATTATATCTAAGCCGGAATTAATCTCT
>JZLH01S0600910.1:53770-63876 GCA_001188425.1 Eucidaris tribuloides
ACCCCCAGCCTACGCCCTTGTTTGGAGTTTTGGCAGTCAAATGGTGGTAGAACCTTGAACCTTGTCATACTTCCTGTAATCTTTTTGAAAATACATGTACATGCAATCCCCAATAAACTTCATAAGATATACATTTACATTAGTTACATTAGTTCCTACCGTGGGAGGGGGTTTTCCCCCCTCCCACACCCTCCCCCCGTTCACAGGTTTCGCTCCCTCGCAAGAATCACTGCCCAATTACAGTTTTTCACATACTTCCTGTAATCTTTTTGAATATACATGTAATCCCCAATCAACTTCATAAAATATACATTTACATTAGTTATTTACCATGCCCGGAATCACGTCTTTTCTATGCGTATTTTCAAAAAGTTCCTACCGTGGGAGGGGGTTTTCCCCCCTCCCACACCCTCCCCCCGTTCACAGGTTTCGCTCCCTCGCAAGAATCACTGCCCAATTACAGTTTTTCACATACGTCCTGTAATCTTTTTGAATATACATGTAATCCCCAATCAACTTCATAAACTATACATTTACATTAGTTATTTACCATACCCAGAATCACGTCTTTTCTATGGGTATTTTCAAAAAGTTCCTACCGTGGGACGGGGGGTATCCCCCCTCCCACACCCTCCCCCGCTCGGTCGCTTCGCTTTCTCGCATGTTTCAATCAAGCTCTCCTGTAGCCCCCCTAAAATTTTTGCTTTAGAACCGCGCCTGATCGCGTTACCGAAAAGAGATCTTACCAGGTACCCGAGGTAATAGAAAAAATAAGAAACAGCACAGATGAAATCACTTAGCGCCAAGTTGAATGTGAAGATGTTTTGTTGCTTCCTCAAGTCGCGATGAAAGATAATAAGGACCAAAATGCATCCATTTAAAAACAAAGCGATGGTCAATGCTGCTAGGAAACCGATTTTGGCATACAACGGTACGATATATTCTCCTGGGGTAGATATCTCGTTGCGGGATTGGTTTAACCAGCTAACAGTGTAATTCAGTTCGTCGGTCATGTCTGGAAAAAAAAAAGGGGTTGGCATTGGGTGAGGCAAATAAAATATTTTTCAGCCTTAGTCGAGATTTGAAACCAGGAGTAGCGATTTAATATGTTTAATTGTGGTTAGAGAACTTAATTCTCCCGATCTTTTTTGGTTCTCATGCAATCAACTTGGTCAACTAAAACAACGCTAGGCAGACTTTTAGACTTACAAACTACGGTCGCTATCGTCGGTCTATACCGGGCTGTTAAAACATATAAATCAGATTTTTTTTTCGTTTCCAAGGACCTATACACATTGTATGTATTTATTCTAACACCAGTTAATTAATTTAGTTAGTGTAATATACATAATATGACTATTATGAACTGAACACAACAAAAAAAGTAACTACCCCCTTTTTCAAAATACCATAACTTTTTAAAGAAATGATTTACAGCCATATAATTTGGTAAGGGTGTTCCTGCACTAATTTACTAACTTATGTGAGAAAATGTGATTGATCCGTCTGGTCATGCATGAGTGAGCACGTACTTAAGGCAAAAATGTCACTTTTCAAAAGTCACAAGGGTCATTTTTAGGGATTTGTGATGCAGAATTTTGACAAATTCTGTTTCTGTTGAATGATTAAGCGCTATTTATGTTAATCATCTATCGTTTAAACCTCTCAGTCCTCTTTTAAACTTTTCGCATATTTTACGCTTCAGTGAGATCGATTTAAAGATTTCCATGCTCTCTCAATTTTGAAATTGTAAAATCCATTAAGTTTATTGAAAAAATTGAAAATTGAAATTTTTCAGCAAAATGCATCTTTACATGTTGTACGGACATGAGAGGTTGTAACCATGTCATGGTTCAGTGAGCAGACTTTATAAATAAAGCAAACAATAACATTATTTACCATTATTTTGGCATAAGAGGTGACTCATGTGACTTTTG
The DNA here is from genome assembly GCA_001188425.1 of Eucidaris tribuloides. Classification (NCBI taxonomy): domain Eukaryota; kingdom Metazoa; phylum Echinodermata; class Echinoidea; order Cidaroida; family Cidaridae; genus Eucidaris; species Eucidaris tribuloides. Next base: position 55,708 of record JZLH01S0600910.1, read on the forward strand.
AAAAGTGGCATTTTTGCCTTTAATACATGCTTACTCATGCATGGCTTGACGGATTAATCTTATTTTCACATAGAGGCTAGTCAATGAGTGTAGAAATATGCCTGCCAAATAATTTTCCTCAAACTCATTTTGTTAAAAAATTATGGTAGTTTGAAAAAGGGGGTAGTAACTGTTTTTGTTGTGTGTATAATAATTTGCTGACTTGTAAACATACAATTCATATGAATATAGTCAATGAGCCCAGGCTACATAGCGTACTACCCGTATACTACTGATACTACTGCCTTACACGTTTTTAATTTTCTTTTGATCCGCGGTATTACTTTATATCTCTTTGAAAATACTTACCATCCCATAGACTACCATTCTAAAATGTAAGACCACCACGATATGATCATGCACTATCACACATTATTTTTCTGTGTCAAATCAAGTTAGCAATGGAATATCTGTGATAAATCAATATGTTGTAACTGTGAATTTTTGTATAATAATTTTATGTGATTGTATTGTTGTATGCATGTTAACAAAACATATATCCTTGAAAGACAATAAAACATTGATTTGAATTGATTTGAAATGCATTGCCTGTATTTTATAGAGGCAACAATCACTTACAGCGCGTCTTGAAAAACTGTGCTTTTGAAAAACGCTGTCTTTGGGAAATAAAAAATCTCTTCTGACCCGATTCTTGCATCAACGTCAAGGGCATGGTGTTCGCTTTCAAATAACATCTGTTCTCTTCAATTTCTTTGTTTCAATCTCGAGATTATGTTAAGCTAACAACGAAAGGGTAAAATCACGATTGTGTCAATTGTACTACAGTCAATGATAGCATCAGTCCCTCTTTCGTAGTAAAAGTGGCACAATGTGATTTCACCCTTTTCTTGTTAACAGCATATCTCGTGATTAAAACAAACAAATTAACTGAACAGAACAAACGACACTTGAAAGCTAAAAAAAATGCCCTTGAAATTGATGTAAGCGTCAGTCACAACAGTACTCTAATTGCCAAAGAGGATGCACTTTACTTGCACATTTTTTTTAGACATCCTGTATATTACGCTCTGCCGTTTCATTAGGAACTGTCATCCAATTAGATTTATCGGACTAATAATTGGGTAACATCTACGCAGTCATAGATTGATGCGTAAACATCGACTACTACGCTCTTTCTCTACAAGTTATCAAAAATAATGAACCGATTTATAAACAGATCCTGTAGTGTAATGCGCGATGCAATTTGTCCCGTCCTCATACGGTATAATACTAGGTGTTAGAAATAGTATTTGTTAATTTTGAAAATTAATAACACAAAAACTGTACAACAGATTATACTGACATTGAGTATAGTTACAGCAGAATAGTGAACATTTTTGTTGGAGATGGTTTCAGTACGATATCAATACTCAGTTTTATGAAATTCACGCTTATTTAAAAAGTTAGAGTTAGATTTTGCGTCAAATCCAACTCCCGTGTACAAAATTCGACAACTGTAGAAATCAAATGGTGTGTGTGAGGTGTGTTCGTCCTACAGCAATAGAAATAGACAAGCTGTGGATAGTGAATAGAGTCTAGCAGTCGCCAGGCTATTTATGAATATAATAAAGTCATCTTATCTTCGGCTTGGACCAAGTCTGTGGATAGACTGCATCAATGGTCTTCCAAGTGCAGTCTCTGGCAGCCATTTGTCTATTTCTATTGTCATGGACTGAACACACACTCCACAGCACTCATTTGATTTCTGTACAGTTTCGATTTTGTACAGGGGTGATTTAGCAAAATCTGAACCCTAACCTTTAAAAAAAAAAGCATGAATTACATAAAACTGAGTATGATATCGTACCGAAACACTCCAACAAAAATTTCACTATTCTGCTCTTTAACTATACTCAATGCGTATAATCTGTTGCGTACAGTTTTTGTGTTATTAGTTTAAAATTAACAAATTTATTCAACACCTAGTAATGAGTTTCTTGTTTGCTGGTGCTCACTGAAAAAGAAAAAACCAATTTCACTCTCAGTTCCGAAACATACATTAAACGACATAATAAACGTGGAAGACCGCGTTTAAGAAAATTGTTCGACATTTGCTATCTGACATATCTGCAGCAGTGTTTGAATGGACAAATAAACACCCTAGAACACAAAAGTTTGGACAGGTATGCTGTCACTAGTACAATATGTGCAGATACAAATTGGCACGTTAATTTCCTATCAGGTGATAGGAAATTCTGCAACACAGCAGTCTATGGGGGAAAGCTGAAATGGTCTCTCAATGATTTTTACTTTTTTAAAGCACTCAATGATCGTTTTAAACTGCCATTTTTTCAGGGCTTCGTTTTTAGACCATGTCAGAGACACTGGTAGCATGGGGAATCATGCAGCTCAGATTTTTTAAACTGAAAACATTGTTATACAATGCCTTTAATATTCATTAACATTGTTTGTTCATTGCTGTTATCTAGCTTTATGGCCACTTTATCAATTATCGTTTTGCATTACGCACGCGTATTATCGTTAATTGCTTGATGAGCTTCTGTTTAGATCTGGCGTATTTAAAATTATTAAGAGTAAGCTTTCCGTGTAGCCTAAATTTTAAATGGGGATTTAATATTTCATACGATGGAATTGATTGAATTGTTTTGCTTGCTTGTGCACAACGTGGTGATTTTAAATTTAAACAAAAACAACAATTATTTGTTGGTTCTCTTTGCATTACTCGTTATCTTCGCAAATTTCCACATATGCACAAGTCAAAGAGTCAAAACGGATATTATTTTTTTCCTCAAGTGCTCAGTGAGTGTGACCGACATATTGAAATGGTAAATGACTATACTGCGCGACAAAAGTGTTAAACAGATCGGAAAAGCTGTCATACTAGCTGACAAAGTACGAAATTGGGATTAGCATTCGCATCACCGTGGCACGGCAAAATGAATCAAAACTGACACATTTTATTTTTCGATTAACACAGTTTGAAAATGAGCAGGAAAACCGAAAATAGTCAGACAGAACAAGAAGAAGAAGAAGAAGAAGAAGAAGAAGAAGAAGAAGAAGAAGAAGGAGAGGAGAGAGGAGGAGGAGAAGAAGGAGAAGAAAAAATGATATAAAGATAATAATAATAATAATAGTAATAATAATAATAATAATAATAATAATAGCAAGAGTAACTAAACTACCACTACTACTACTACTACTACTACTACTACAACTACTACTACTTCTGCTACTGCTACTGCTTCTGCTACCACTAACACGTGTGACGTCGTGTATTGTTCTACAGTGATACAAGACGAATTGATAATGCATAATAATAAAATTACTTTATGCAAAAAATTACTTTAATGCATGATAACAAATTAATAACAAATTAATTTAACAATGCGCTGATCGTGAAGTAAATATGAATTTAAAAAATACCTGTGACAATTGGCTGGAAACGCGTCTTCAGTCCACAAGTTATACCATCCCTTGGTTAAGTTCCCTCGCATAGAGTCTTGATTCTATAGTGTGCTAGAGGATCGGTCTTCCTTCCTATTTATGCACGGTTGTACAAACGAATGTAGGTTGTTGAAATAATTACATTGTCAATTTAAAGATTGACAGGTGAAGCGCCAATCTCTTCACGCGATCATACCAGTTTAATTTAGATTTAACACGTATCACCTTGTTCCAACAATAGCGATTGGCTGTCGGCTTATACTGTTTCCAAGACACTTAACGTGTTTCCATGTAGGGGCGGCGCCAGGGTTAAATCATAGGGAGGTTGAAAACTCCGGGAGGGCTGTCAAACGCCTTCAAGTCACATGAACCTCACCATGGAATGATCTCCCTCGCAATATCCGTACTGTACCTTCACTAGATAGTTTGAAGAGACCGTTAAAAACGTATTCCTCTGAGTTAAGTAGTTGTGTAAATGGCTGTGAAGCCAATTGTGTAATGGGCGCTATATAAGTGAACATTATGTTCTCCCTCTTTCAAAAAAATTACCGCTAAATTTTATGGATTACACATCAAAAGATCTCCTGATTTTCTGTATTTGAAAATTTCAGGGGGCGCCTGCCCCTGCCACCACCTGATGACGCTGCCCCTGATCACATGATGATGTGATTGTTGCGTCGTGCAACCGTAGCTATTTGTCTAATAACAACGACTCAACAAGAAAACTCGCTTCTATGAGATTAGCAGGCCATCAAGGCCCTGTGGTGGTAAAAGGGTCTAACTAGAATGTTTTACTTTTTCAGGTAACTGTATTTGTTTGGGTAATATATGGACGCTCTTTCCAGTGATACTATCGAGAATTTCCCATCGTGTTTCATTTGGAGATAACGCACCAGTTGTAGATGGTAAAAACGGTCTATCTTCTCGAGTTAGACTATTACAATAATGTAGTTTTTTGCTGCCTCGTGAGGGTAAAACCGTATTGTTCAGAGAAAAATTACCTTTGATGTTCAAATATTGATAATACAAATGATGCGGTTTATAGAAAAATGATAACGGACGAATTTTAAACATAATTTTGTGTATTTGAAATAATAACAATATTTGAGTAGATAGGCCATTTTACCATAATCATGAAGAAAAGATCAATATCCACAATACTCATTTGACGGTTAAACTGTCTATCTACACAAAAATGGTTATTATTTTAAAAAGATATCAGTTTCTTTGTGTCTTTTTGTATTCTATCATTATTATGGATTATTTCCCTGTCATTGAAATACATGTACATTAAACAATTGACATTTTAAATCATGTTTCTCAAAACAATTATTTTCAAGATAGATCGTTTTATCACATCACCGCAGATCAAGCATATGAATGGTTATAGAGACGGTTGGTGATCCGTTGTGTTTACCTTCCATTAAAAACGCTGACTGCATTTTAATGATCCCTGACTTGTTCTTTACAAGGAGAAGCCATTAACGATTGAATCACCGCTCTCTGAGTATTGTCAATCTCGAGTCATAAGCATGTAATTACATGCATATAGATCACAATTTGTAGGTAGCCTATTGCAATCACTTAAAAACTGGGCAAACAAATAATCGTAGCTTTTCATCCTATATAATTTTTTCACATGAAAAGGAGGTTAGACACAAACGGAATTGTCATGATTTTAGTTTTCTCAACAGAAGGACCCTCCCCAATGACCAGGTAGTTTATCCAAGGCTTTAAGGACATGAAGAAATATCTAGGCCCTAATGTATTAATCTCATTTTGAAGCCCAAGTTTAATGTAGGTAAATTACGCAAATTGAATATTTTGCTATCGTGTTTTTAATTTTTTCATTTTTTTTTTTAAGATAGACCTATATCACCTATTGGTGCCCTGATAATCCCACGCCATAAAACGCTTCCATTTTATAAACGAAATTGAGGAAAAAATTCAAATTCGGGGGGGGGGGGAAGGAGGTCTTTCGACCTTTTTGCCGTGGAAAATGTACATATTATACCTGCTTTCCGATAATTTGAACATCACAAATTGTCACTATGATTTTTTAGTAGGTTTGATGTTGTTTTCTGAAGTCTGGGGTGACAAAACAATCATTTGTGAAAGATTGATGATAAAAAGTTGTCTGATCGACCACAACTATACTTGGGCTCCAAGTGAAAAAATGAAATAGACGTGAAAATGACATAGCTCACGACAAGGCAGTTGAGGATACAGGATTAATTTTAATCATTATACACACACGACTAGTGAAGTGTTGTGGAAATTATCGTAACCAAGTTATTACTGTACAGAGAACTGTAGATGTATTGGGAATTGTTGCAATAGGAAATACACAGGTGATACTTAATATGCAAATATGCAAGACCATTTGTACTTTAGATATTTATAATTGTACAAATGTTTCAAACATTGTCTATAATCAAATTAAGTAAATTTCAGAAATAAGTTGATTGTAAGTACATACATTGTAAGTTGTTACTTAAAAAATAAAACATTGATATTTGCGAGATATAAACATTTAAATGTTCTTAAAAATAATTATAACATGAATTTCTGTTGCTGTATTCACGTTGTAGATTTATAATATGGTTTCAGTGTGTATATAAGGCAAGATATTCATTAAAATACAGAATTCATTATAAAACCATGTTGTTGTAAACTGATCAATTACAAATTAAGAAAAAGATACCGTAGGTATATATAAATTTAATTGTTATGACCACCAACAAGAAGAAAGACCACTTCATTTCTGATATTAGATAGAAAAGTAAATGTTCACCAATAATAATAAAAATACATTTTAGTACCTTCATTACTCTTAGCTATGAACATGAAACATCGTTTAAAATAAAAACGTAATACATGTACTTAAATACGATGTGGAATTATTTCTGAATATATACACAAACAGTATATAACATTTTGAGTGTGTGTGATACAGAATGTCCTAATTACAATTACATCAATCATACCAATATAGTTCATTTTGTGTCACTCATTTCTACCTTTAATTTGCAAATATGTGCTGCATTTTGTACTACTGAATTCGTTGTAGGTAAGTGACCTGCAAAGCAACGCATATGCACTTGGAATTATACGTATGTTATAATGACTAATGTGATAATACAAAGAATTTTGAGTATTCAAGATAACAAGGCGATTTGTTTGATACTATATCCGACATCTTAATTAATTGTTTAAACCCATAACTTCAGCGAGTTCACAATGTATGGTGATGCGCTACATTGGAACCTGCTCATTCTACACTGAAATGATCTGCATGTTCTTTCTTTCTTTCTCAATGAATTGACAGTATTGGTTTTGACCAGTAATATACCACCTATTACACAATGGGTTCTTTTTCAGTGCTTTGGGAAAGTCCAAACGCAGATATTTTTTTTTTACCCCTAGTCGCAAGATTTGGTGGAGGACACGGAAGCTGCTTCGTCTGTTCGGAAGCTTTCATTAATACACGACATAGATTTAGGAGTTTTCTCCACATCTACAGTGTTTTTTGGGCTTAAAATGGAATTAATAAAGCTGTGTTCGCCGAAAATTATGTGGAAAGTCAATTTTTGGGCCCATTGATAAGTTGTAGGATGTTTCTTTATCCCTGGACGTGCCCCATCATGTAGATACTAAAAGTATCTAGGAGTAAATCAGAACAGGTTTGAGAGATCAGTAGGTAAAAAAATGAGATTAATTATATGATTTTATGGTGAAAATATCATTGAACATTGTTCTGATATTCTAACGTAACAAAGACTACTAAACCTTTTTCTATATAGGATTTTGATTTTAAGTGTTTCTCTCATCTGGGATTGGGACAAACTAGCTCGCTTTTCACGCTACGTTGTATCATACAGTCAGTTTATCCTCGTTGATGTTTTGCGTGTATGCGTGTATGTGTGTTGTGTGTATGTGCACGAGTGTGTGTACTTGACGGTTTGCCTGTGAGTTTATATTGACATTTTTAGAGAAAAAAAACTTTCTTTCTGTTCCGCCTACTGGTTTCTGCGTTATCATGGTGTGTATATAGTCAAGAAAATTCCATATTTTTCAAGTCATTACACAGAGAAAAATAACTATTTGCGAGTATTGTTATTGTAAAGTGGTATATATAGTATTGTGTCAAATATAATCTTCACTAATGTGTCAATATATTCTAGAGCTATGTAATGTGTACGTCTATTTGTAAAACAAATTTCTGCATACATTGTTTAGAGAACAATAAATCCATATTCAAATTCAAATTCAAATAATTTATGTATCTTGGTTAGACAAGAGAAAAAAAACTATATATCACAGCGTATCAGCTTATCTGCACGATAAAACACAAATCCGTAGCAAACCCGAATGTATTTATCCATACCATTCAGAGTTTTGAGTTAAACATAATTATACGGAGATGAATGAACAAATGAGGTTCCTCCAACTGTAATGGAAAGTAACACAGGGCCGTCACTAAGGAGGGGGGGGGAGTGGAGGGGTGTGCGACCCCCCCCCCCCTTCGTCCATTCCTACTCATGGTCGGCATATTCATGCACCCAGTTGGCATTTAGATTTTTTCCAGTCGGCAAATTGACCATTTAACTCTTAACATGCAAGAGGATTTCAACCTATATGGACGTTATAATAATAATAATCCATATTTTATTCGAAATAGACAGATATTACAAATAGAAATCTTCCGAAAATTCCGAAAATTCA
>JZLH01S0600914.1:0-12965 GCA_001188425.1 Eucidaris tribuloides
TATTTTGTTGTGTATGTGTGTGTGTGTGCGCGAGCACACACACTTGCAAACATGAAAAAAATAACGTTCACAACATCATTGCAAAATGCCGTTCAAAGAGAAAAAGTTTAGCTTTGAAAACATGTGAGTGGCTTAAATGACGTGTGTTTCACAATCAATGTGTGTGTAAGGGCGGGGTGGAATAGTATACAAAATCATGCAGATTGTGTGCGTGTATGTGAAGGGGGGGGGGGCAGGTCACCAAAAAACAACAACATTGTAACCTAATCTGCTAAACATATACCAAAATGTACACTGGTTAGAGTGTAGATTCAAGCTGGAATGATTTGTCTTAAATGTATTTACTTGAGAAAAGTATAGTCGGCATTAAATTAAACTATGACCCTGAGAAAATTCGAAACAATAGAAAGCTACAGAACATACTTGATTGTCCCATCATTTTTTGATAATAATTGTTCAGCAAATAAGAATTATTGATCATGAAATGTTCACAACAGGAACTAGCATATTTGATTCTAGTATCACAATGTCGTAAATTGAACACTACCTTCAACATTGCCATACGCACTTGTGGAGACCCGTTTAAAAATTGTCAAACTTTGCTATCTGACAAATCTGACAGTGTTTGAATGGACAAATAAACACCCTCGAACACAAAGGTTCAGACAGTTATGCTATCACGTGCAAAATATGTACAATATAAAAAAAAGTATGATAACATAATGTACAGAAACGGTTAGAAAGCCCATATCGGATTCTTAAAAAAAAATGATTCTGTTCTTCCATGGGGTCCAAATTTATTATAATGGAAATATTATGTAAAGATACTGAAAAAATAGTGTATAATACAAAGCAGATCAAAGAATGTGTCCATCCCACCCCACCCACACAACTAACATTCAAATGAGACCTCAAGATTCTACAACAATATAACAAATTAAATAAAGGGTACCATTTCAATTTTTCAGAACAACAATAATACTAATATTTTTAAAAGTTTAAAGTTTGCAATAACAATTGGACTTCCAATGTTTCATGTTAAATACGATTTTTACTTTTTTAAAGCACTTAATGATCACTTGGAAGTGTAAGTTTTTTCAGGGCTTCATTTTTGGACCTTATCGAAAGACACAGTATCATGGGGAACCATTTAGCTTACATTTTTTAATGGAAATTTTGTTATATGATGCCCTTTAATGTAGTTTCAATAAGAGTCCGACATGTTATCCCATCGATTTCGCCTTGCGGTATAACCCGTTTCTTTCCATAATCAGGAAATCATATGCCAAGTACAGACGTACGCAGGGGATGGGGGGGGGGTGTTGTGGGTGTTCAAACAAAAAGGTGTTAAAAACCTCATGTTTACGAAAACACCCCTTATGTGATGAAACACTCCATTTTTGATAGGTTAGCGTAGCCGTGCGACATGGACCTGAAAATGTGAACAATTTTGTCAAAGGATGTAAGGCTGCCTGAATTTTTTTTGACCCCCCCCCCCCCACTGAGCAACTTTCGGCTGCTGGCCTGACCGTGAAAAAAATTGTGGACTGAGGATTTGGCCGCAGATGAACACACTCCTTTGAAAAATCCTCCGTACGCCTATGATGTCAAGTGTATTCATCCCGGGGTTTGTTGAAAATGTATTTAAAGAGTTAATCCAGTAATTATAATATCAGCCATATTCAATTGATTTTGTTCTCGCCAATGATCATCTCCACAGCTGAAGCCAACAATTGCGGGAGGGACTACAACAGCAGTCAACCATGTCAGTGTAATGCGTATTGCCTTAACTACGAGAACTGCTGTCCCGACTTCGATTCTCTGTGTCTTGTTGGAAGTGAGTCATTTTTTCAAAGCTAACTAGCTGACAAGCTAATTATATATACCATTAATTTGCACTAAAAGGGGAAAAAGTCAAAAAAGTCATACGAAAGGGGACATTGCTAAAACCTGTTTATCACATGGGTTTATATTGAAAACTCAAGTTTATCAAATAGTGTAAGCCCTTCAGCTACTGAAAGTGGCATAAATGAGAAAAATAAATATCTTAAGTAAAGGACATAAGTTTTTGAACACTCAAATATTTCCCCTTATCATTGTTTAAACAGCTTACCCTATTAAGTGTAAACTGTGTCGTAAGAGTGAAATAGGTAAATTGATGTGAATTTCCCCTTAAAGACGACATGAATCCTTAAATTTGACCAGCGTGAAACCAACCATCCTTGTAGTAAAAAATGATAAGAGTCCTCATATGGGCACACTCTCATCCTGGCATTGTAACAGTGAAGTAAAAGATCGTAATTATGGCGTGAAAGCAAAAGGGTAATTCACATCCCCGTATAGTAAATTTCCCGCAATATCTCTTTTTACCCACGACTTTTCGCCCTTAAATTTCCAATTAATGAATTATACTTGTGTATATAATAGTCACTTCGAGTATATTATAATGCTTATTTTCTTGAATGCTAACAAGCTTCGTCATTATTTTGCGATATGTATCTGTACTTGTATTTTTTACATAGTTGGTTCGCGCAGTTGCGTTGGACGATGTGGAGCATCTGTAAACAATAGTTATGACTGTCAGTGCAATACACAGTGTATTAAGTACCAGGATTGCTGTCAAGATATCAAGAGCGAATGTCTGATACTGGGTAAAAAATGATACCTAAACAAAAGTGCTTTAGATCGAGTCATTTCCATTCACAGTAGAGGAAGAAGTATAAAAAAAGTGTTATAGTTGTCATCACAATTGTGATGGTAGTAGTAGAAGTAGTGGTTTTAGTAGCAGTAGTACATAGAGTAGTCGTAATAGTAGTAGTAGTAGTGGTAGCAGCAGCATTATTATTATGATTATGATGATGATGGTGGTGACAATAATAATAATAATATTGATGATAATAATAAACAAATAAATAAATAAATGAAATAGTAATGTATTATATTGTTATTATTACGAGAAGTAGTAATAGTAGTAGTAGTAGTAGTAGTAGTAGCAGTGTTGTTTCAAAAGTTGTAGCAATAGTACATCTCGTTATAGTAGTTGTAGAATTGGTAGAAGCGGAAGAGGAACATATAAGAAAGAAGATAGAAGAAAAGGAAGAAAATAATGTGCGTAAAGTTAATCGATCCCAGATGTATACGCAAAAGATGGTGTTTCATTGATGTTGTCCGTTTTCATATTCGTCTAAATTTATATTTTTGGATTGTTAAACATGCGAAAAATTAAAATTAGTTTTCTGTGACTTAATCTGCTTATCGACGTTTCACTTATTATTTGTCATTGCCATCATTGGTACCACTGGCTAGAACCTGCATAAAAAGTCAAACAAATGGCATCAAGGTTCCTTAGTCCCACACACTGGAAATCTCGTGTACTTTTGTAATCTGTTGCAATGAGCCCCTTTCATATAATGTGTCCACTGTATATTCCTCCTTATGTTCTCTATCGCTGATCTCGGAGCTAGTGAATGGATCATGTACAAACCGATGTGGAAACAGGACCGTCACCAACACGAACCCGTGCAAGTGTCACACTGACTGTATCAGGGAGAGGAATTGTTGTCAGGATTTTATTACGGAGTGTCGAATAAAGGCCCACGGTATGTCTAAGCCACAGGCTAATATAGTTTTAAAAAACTGCGAGCTACATAATCCTATATGGTCTAAGTGTCTTTGATAAGGTCTAAAGATAGAGCCCTGAAAAAAATGTATTTCAAACTGATGATTGCTTTAAAAAAGTGATAATTTACAAGTACTCAAATTGACTGGATTTACCTGCTCATTTCATCCCAGGCTAGGCTATTTTATCTTCCACCGGAGTGCAAATTGTTTATTCCTGCATATAATGCCATTGTCAGCGAAACTTTCCTAACTTTTGTATTCTAGCCGGTGTTTATTTGTCCATTTGATCACTACTATGTACCTCACATATCACAATATCAGAATTTGACAATTTTTTTTTAATTGAAGCTCCACAATGTTAGCCTTTGGCTTTAAAATTGATTTTTGTCTCCGTTATTTGATTTGGAATTAGATTTACCTATTTTTCTTCATGTAAGTAGTTGTTTATTTTGCATATATAGCGTACAACGTGAGAAGGTAAATCATCGATGGGAGGACGAACCGTTGCAGCGATTTTATTTTATTTTGAAAATGAGGCCTTCATATAATCTTCTCTAAGTAGGAAGCCAGATTTTGTTTTGTCCAAGTATCATTTATACAAGTAAATTTTAACAACTAGAGGCTAGAACCACTATAGTTGGGGAAAAGGACTGCTTCTTCGTTCGTGTTAAAGGCAAGGAATCTCATTTGCACCCCTCCCACAGCACGGCAAAACACTAGTAGGCTATATGAAATTTGAAGACCGGTAATTACCTAAAATGTGAGAAAAATACGCCAAAATTTAATGGTGAATTACACCATTTTAGGTCCATAGACTCCGTATGGAACCTACGAGTGTTACTATTTCAGTAATCGTGCATTGGTTTGCAAGAGGTTATGGATAAAATTTGCCATGCTCATAAATGCTTATGGTGCACATTTGTAAGCATTTGTTTCCAACTCCTTTACTTTGCTTAAAATTCTCATACGGTATTTTCTTCTACCGTATACACCAGTGTATTCACGTTTGTTGTTAGGGCTTGAAAAAGAGACGTCCTGCCTTTAAGGAAAACACTTTTTTGGCTCTCCTTAACATACAGCATGTTAAAGATACGATGTTTCGTCACGTTAGCAACGAAATATTGATGAAGGAAAACAATTTATTGGGCTCACCCTACTTGCTAGATACGACACCCTCAAAGTATGCTTACTTTGATATGAGATTGTCTTTACATGACTAAATAGTAAGGACCAGAGAGTATAATATAAAGTGCGTCCCAGAAAAATCAGAACCCTAAAACAAAGACTAATTGTGCAAAAGTAGTGGGATTTATGATAAAAAAAATCAAAATAAACTTTAACTTACACTCTTTCAAATGGTACATTTAACAAACTTATTCAATTATGCATCTCTGAGTAACACAACTATACATACACTCTATGGCTTTGACACAGTGTCAAGGCCATAGAGTGTAGCAAATGTTTTTTGACATTAGATATTTAAACTTATGGTACTCAGAGATGCATGAACGCATAAATTTGCTTAATGTATCATTTGAAAGAGCATAAGTTAAAGTTTGTTTTGATTTTATTTTAATTATTCGCCCTACTGCTTTCGCACAATAAGCCGTTGTTTTAGGGTTCTGTTTTGTTTTTGGGACGCACTGTATTTCTGAAGACTACATGTGGGCGTATTCATGATTGATGCGACTATGGCAGATCATATTTTCATTGTACCGTTGAAATTTCATCATGAGAATTTATACGAACTGTAATGAGACGTACCTGCCTTTGATATTAAATGTGTTTCAGAGAGTACCGCAGGTGACTTATCGTGTTCAATCGGAGATACCATCACAACCAAACAACCAATATCAACAACCACCATATCATCAACAATGAAATCTACTTCTATTACGCCCGAATCAACTGTCTCAACATCAGAACCAACTATGTCTTCGGAAGGGTTTACTACTACAGCATCCACCACCCAGACCACTACATCAATTATCGAGCACGCATCAACAATGGAAACTACTTCGTCAATTACATCCAGATCAACCGTCTCAACATCAGAACCAACCATGTCGTCGCAAGGGTTTACTACTTCACCATCCACCACCAAGACCACTACACCATCAATCACCGAGCGCGCATCAACAACGGAATCTACTTCGTCATTTACGTCCGAATCGACACTCTCAAACTCAGGACAATCCAAATCATCGCTGCCGACGGACCAATTTACTACGTTAGCATCATCATCATCATTATCATCTACATCATCAATTACGAAGTACTCAACAACGCCAGAGTCAGTGACGTCTACCTCTGAGAAATCCGAGGTGTCAACATCAAGAGCAACATCGATGATGTCATCAGCAATGGAAATATCTCCGTCATCGATTTTGGATTTGTCAACGACGTCAGAAATAACAAGGTCACCCAATAAAACTGAACCCACAACAAACATCAAAACATCCGATGCTAACATCCCTCTGGCAATGTCCTCACAAACGGTATCCTCAGTCAATGTGACGTCACGTAATTCAGCATCATCTGAGGCACCGCTGTCTACCCCTTTGACAAAGGTATATATGGTTAAATGGAAACATATTGCCACAACCAATTATAATTAATGACGTTGATCCATCCTTGGATTTATGGAATGAAATTATTTTACCGATAAAACATGAGTTACTTGTAAGCAGGTGCGGCGCCAGGATAAAATCTTGGGGGTGGGGGAATCCGTCGGGACAGATTTTCCATTCCAGAAAGAACAGAATGTCGCCACTGTGTGTTCACACAGTGATCACAGAGTCACTCTGTGAAAATGGGCCAAATCCACAGAGTGGCTAGAAAAACACAGGGTCATCATAGTATAACCTATACGAGCGCACAGTGATCATAGTGTCACAATGTGAAAATGGGCCAAATTCACATAGTGCCACATTGTCACAATGTAAACACACTGTGGACAACATTGTGCTTTTCCGGTAGGGTGAATTTTCCAAGAGCATTAAAATTCTCCTAATTTTCTATTTCGTAGAAAACAATAGGGGCGCCCTGCCCACCCTGCCCCCACTGTGGCACCGCCCCTGCTTGTGATCAAGGTGTTTGAGAAAAAGTACTTGAGAGCATTGGTACAATTATTACACACTTCCAAAAAAGGAACACATTACAAGTACAGATGTAATATACCAACATTAATTCAAGCTTGTCTGCAAAAGGCCTTTAACACGAGACACGCATTTATGTTCTTTTCAACCATGAAAGAACGAGGGTTTCTCCACATCGGTAACGTAATGAAAGTTAGTAAATTGACATGTCATTTGAAATTTATGTATCCATAAGAAATTAATATACTACACGCTATAACTAAAGTCAATACTTTCGTAGACTCACACGCTGCAACATTTTGTGGAAAAAAGTTTAATATCGATTATTTTACCTTCCAGATTTTAAGATATTTTGTGTTTCGACCTCACCATAATTTGACCTCTGAATTATGTCATCCACTTATTTTGTAGGTACGGACGATTATAGATGAGTTGACTTCGGAACTGGTAAATATACAAAATTGTTCATTTCTAAACATAATATAAAAGCTAGTCAAAGAGTTGAAATCACTGAAATACACCCGGAATGTACTTGAATTTCAGTTTGTCATCTACTTTCTAATATCTGAAATTGGTCAAGTCGTTTTAATCAACAAAATTACACCTACCTTATGGCCAAAATATTAAATGATTATTCAGTGTTTTATCGAGAATATTACAGAAATGCGGTATTTACTATGCCGCCTTTAGAAATATTTAGAAACATACAAATAATTCGAAAAAGCAAACATTGATTATCTTTTGACAATTTATATTCGAAATTTTCTTAATCAGTTGAATAATGGAAGCTTCCATGTAATTGAATCACCCATTTCCATTATTTGTATTTATGTTTATTTTGATTTAAAGTGATAAGCTAACATTGTGGAGCTTTAATTAAAAAAATGGTCAAACTTTGATATCTGAGCTACATAGTAATATTCAAATGGAGAAATAAACACACCATAATATAAAAGTTTGGAATGTTATGCTGCCTACGGCAAGGTATGCATGAATAAACAATTTCTACTCCGGTGGATGATAGATCTACACACACTAAGTGTATGGTAGAGAAATGGGCAGGTAAATCTGGTCAATTTGAATGCTTGTATAGATTTTCAATTTTTTAAGCACTAAATCATCACTTGGAAATACAATTTTTCAGGGCTTCATTTTTAGACCTTATGAAAGACACTTGGAGCATGGAGGATTATGTAGCTCACATTTTTAACTGTTGTAAATGTAAGCAAGTGGTTTTAACTTTGCTATGTAAAAGCAAAGTTCGTGTGATGTTTTAGCCACTTCAAGTGATTTCAAACAAAACTTTACCTTTAAATATGGTTGTTACTACGATGATCATAATCCCACAAAGATTAATCCCATAATCATTGAAATACACCCATCCTGCCCATAATCATTGAAATACACCCGGATTGAACATGCACTTGGATGTCGATTTGTCACCTTCTTTCTAAATCTACTTTTTCTCTTTTTTGTTAATACTTCAAAGGTCGGAATTGCTCGTTCAGTAGCCGATGTCACCCTCTGGGATTTCTCATTGTTTAGAGGAGGCGATCCGACGAGTCAGTTTTTGATGGATGTCGTGGACTCGGTAGCAGGCGATGTCACTGTGTCAGTTGTGTTCAACGGAACCAATGTCATTGACGTTACTACGGACAACTTCAGTAAGTGAATGCCGAAATGTTAATGTTTCCAGTATATAGTGTAAAGGGAACTTCTATCAGGCTCAGCAGAAATTGCTTTGAAGGTAGTGACGATTTTTTTTCCTGTAAATCCCAGGTCCAAATGCTTTTCTCCAAATCCAAAACAAGACCATAATTTTGCCGGTCACGTCACCGCCGAAAAGTCGCTACGCACGGCTACATTTTGCCGTCTGCTAAAGAAAAATCAACATTAATTTCAGATTTTTCATAGTTATTTCACATTTCAACCACCTCCGTTTGACAAAAAAGGCATGAATTTTCCGGAAAAAAGGGGGTGTTTACACCCCAAAAAACCCATGCGTACGCGTATGATGATGATAATAAAAGCAATAATAATAATAGTGATGATGATGATGATGAGTTCCGTTTTTATTATGATTCCCATGCAGTCATTCAGCTATGGCAACCATCTAATGACACAGACGTAGGCTATACAAACACTTTTCAGGATATGTCTGGAAATCTATCATCATCGGTGACAGTAGCCGTACCTCCATCTGTATTTTCTGCAGGTATGTTGTAAACTAGTAACTGCTGTTTTTAGATGTATGTGACGTAAACTGCGTGTATAACATACCATTAGTTCGCAAGTTACTCTTAATATAATGTCGGTAATGACTGTAAAACCACCACCACCCCAACGTCTCCACCACCACCACCACCACCACCACCACCACCATCACCACCACCACCACCACCACCACCACCACCAACATGGCCACACAATCATTGTGTAAGCAACACATAATCAATGTCCATACCGCATATTGTAACGAAATATGTATTTCAACCAATCATGAATATAATAGACAGAGAACGGTAATGTTCGTTACGATTTTCAATTCGAACTTAAAGAGAATACACAGTACTGGTTGATTACTTGCAGAACAACAACATTTTAATATCAACTGCTTTCAAAACCTCCTGTGAACAGATGGTATTCTAAGAATGTCACTAGAGTACAGGAGACAGTAGTTGAAAACAACAGAACACTTCGTTTTGGACATATCTGCTACACAAATCCCCACTGCCTGACAAAGTATGTCGGTGTACTCGTATTACGGACACTTTTTATTTGGATGCAGAATCCACAATAAAGATTGGATTTTCTTGAAAAATCATATATTTTTTAATTCACTGTCCAAATGTCTATATTAATTTTTAACCCAAAAGAAAGAAGTCAACTTGATTAATCTGACGAAATCGGCAGGTTGAACTAACCCCGTTCAACAATTTTCTTTATTATCGCGCGGCCTAAAAATCGACCCTTGTATTACCGGACCACCGTGTTATGTCTTGGCAAAAGCAAAAGTTAAGCGCGAGAAGAAAATACACGGAAAACAAATAGCAAAGGACATTCTCAAACAAGCTTGACAGCCATTCACTTACACGGGCATCAGGAAAATTGGATTATTTCAGGAAAAAGGCATTGTATTTGTCAATAGATGTGTAGATTTTCTAAGTTTTTTTGTGTTCTTACGATGGTTCATACATTTCTTGATCACCCCACTCGACTCGCACATTCGATACGCGTAGTCCGCGCGTAGAACGCGCGTCCGGTAATAACAATAGTGTCCGGTAATACATGCGTGGGCATACTAACACAGAAATCTATATGAGACTATATGTTAATTGTTGCCATACAAACTGCAGCAACGGAGCCTACTTCAAACTGCCAATTCCTCAACTTTTTTTTGCATATGAAGTGAATTAGTCCCACATTATAATGCAAATGTAATTTACTCTCAGCTGGAAAATATGGAAATGTGAAATTTTGATGAAAGGTTTTCCATCATCAACCAGTATAGTAGGGTACCCGCACTTCGCCAGGGGCCCTAATATCGCCACCCCGCGTAAAATGGAATAGAAGCGCGCCTAACAAACAATACGCGTTGGGTTGTGTGCAGTTCGCTAAACACTTGTCACGATATTCCCAAACCACGCAAAATTAATCAAAACAGGGAATTTTGGATCGGAAATCATAAAATGATCAGAAACGCGTGTTACAGCTATGCGTTGGTGTTTTTACATAGAGATCCGTGTGCGTGCACAACGTGCATTGTCTATGGCGGAGCGGGGTGGCGAGGTGCGGGCCTCATTTCCAACGCACAAATAAAATGACACCGTTAGCGTTTGACGGCGATAGCTAGAAACAATCGCATCGATCACTGAACTTGTTATTCTATTGGAGTCTTCAACATTTTCTCTTTATGTGAGTAGAATTTCATAGAATTTGGATGATGTACTGAGTACAAAATATGCAAAAACATTAACTATGGCGAGGTGCGGGACACCCGACTATATACTGTGTATCTCTTTAAATTTACGAATATTGGCCATTCGTGAAAGTGAAAATGGGCCTAAGTTATATCTTATACTTATCACATCAATTTCATTTTGCTCTTTTAAATAACACACCCAGAACATCACGTGCAAAGTGTGACATTTTGTTAGAATGGTGCTGAGATGGTTAACATCCTTTATTCAGGTTTAGAACTGAACTGGAACCTACAAATCAACACGTTTACATGTACCGTTTCTTTCAGCTAATTTGGAAAACGTCCGTGTTGGTGTATTCATCGTCCTTCCTGATATTACTACCACAAACACGAGGTATGTAATACACTTGATATTCATGGTTAAGGAACCGATATATTCAATTTTAATGTATGTAGCGGGTCTGAGATCATTTTGGTGTTGGTGATAGAGAGAGAGAAGGGGGGGGGGGAGGTGAGGGCAGGGCAACAGCACTGAATTTACCAGATATTAACATTACAGATAAATTTCGTTTAGAGGGATTATGTTTTCTCGGTGTGTTTTCTAGACATTTCCCCTTTCTCAATTGAACTTTCCTTACTCCTTTTTTCTAAGTTAAATTTGTTCTTTTCTGTTTGGTTTGGAAAGATATTTAATGCCCCTGTACCTTAATACCTGTCACCATAATGTTACATAATTATTCCAATCTGCCAGCGGTGCCAGTCAATTCCAGTATTTGAGTACTTTGAAGCTTGCTCTATAATGATTCCATGATGATGATGATGGAATGACAATTCTTTAAATAGTTAATTACCGAACTCTAAAGTGTAGCTGCTCTTCTGTACTTCAGGTTTTTTTTTTACAAGTGTTCTATTCGTATTGTTTTCATTCGTGAGATGTGTGTTACTAAAGGCTAATGAAACTGAAGTATGAGTTTCCCGTCACATTTTTTCCAGCCTATAATGAGGGAACTATTTCATTATTCATTATTCATTATTATGCAGGATTTCATTATTTCAACCTTTTATGAAGATTAAATGCACTTTTGTTCATCCCATTTGCACATTTCCAGTTTGCTAACCCAATACATGTACAGTGGAACCCTTTCAGTGCATTTTTCTACTACATGTTCTGCCAGGAACAAAAACAAGAAAACGCATGTTCCAGCACACATGCGCACACTACGTTCTGCTTGGCACCCGACGAAATATAGTCTGCAGCACCATACAACTGTGTACAACGATATGAAATGAACCAACAGGGGATCAACAAAATATAAACAACATTGGGTTTGTTTTTTGACTCATTTCTGAGACTCGTTTCCTACCAAAACTTCCAAAATCAAATATAAATGTGATGCTTGTAAAAAAAAAACTCAAAATAATGAATTATTTTCAGATTTTTGGCTGCTAACGAGGCCCAAAAATTATAACGAGGGAGGGTGACGGGAAACTCATACCTGAGTTGCATTAGCCTTATATTTTGAAAAACAAATGCCACGTTACAGTCATGTACATGTGTAAACTTACGAAGGATAAAATATACGTATGCGTTGGTTTGTACGCGCGGACTTCAGGAAGCCCTCTACACCTCGCGCGACGTGAATATACAAAAACTAACAACCAATCAATCAAGAAAACAAACAGGCAGACAGACAAACAAGCAAGCTAACTAAGTAATATAAATAGCCCCCTTTTCCGGAAAAAAAATGTTTTTTAATAGTTCTAACTATTTAATTTTCAACGTGCCAGAGAATTACAGATCTACGGACATCGTATGCATTGTGTGGTGCATATTTGCGACTTCGGTATGTTAAGAGTTAAAAATATTTCAGGCTGGTTTTCAGGCTTTAAAAATATTTCAGGCAGTTGGCAACAGTTGGCAACAGTTGGCAACACTTCAGTAGTTTGCTCCTGTTAAAAGTACTAACCTTCGAACATTACACAGATTGGTTCGATAATTTCAGATTATGTAAATGTGATCTTTCTTTGTTGTTTTATTTGGTTCTGGTCGTCTATGTTATCAGCCGTAATGGAAGCTACATAAATTCGTATATTATCAGCGTACACATCGATGGAATTTCTACCGAACATTTGAATGGAAATATCACCATGATGATACCATTAAGGAAGGTATGTGAGAACTGTTTAATCTGTTAAAACAAACCAACTATAAAGGTAATATTTAATATTGATTGCATTTTTTTTGGAAAAAGGTCTAAAATGCATAGCCCTAAATGTTTTCAGTGTCTCTTATATGGGGTGAAAACATAGGCATGTTAAAACAA
>JZLH01S0600923.1:0-13112 GCA_001188425.1 Eucidaris tribuloides
TCTACAATGAATCTACAAGCACTCAAGTTGATCAGATTCACCTGCCCATTTCCTCCCTATCTGCCTATAGACTTCACTTACTGTGTATAGATCTGTCTAGTTTATAGTCGGGTGGAGTACTACAGTCATGTTTTAAGTTGTTATGTTCTTTTGTTTATGTATAGGCCCTACGTATTGGGTTTGTTCATGTATTTGTTGTACTCAATTTGCATATATTTCTTTGTATTTTGTTTTAACTGAAAGTGGAAATAAATAAATTATTCAATTCAATTCAATTCAAAACTTTCGAATAATTGTATTTTCCTACCAAATGCAGTTTTCAATCATATCAGGAAAAGGTTTCTTGTCCTGAAGTATAGAGAGGTACGCCATGGGGGGGGGGTCAGAGGGTGGGGGCCACCGCTTTATTATTAAAACGACGTGAATTTTACTGCTTTTCGCAAATATTGCCCTTCCTATTCTTGTTGATTTTTCTAGTTAAAAAACAATTGGCGGGCAAAAAAATGTTTTTTTGTCGTCCTCAGCCCCCTGCCCCCGCTTGTCGGACGCTGTTGGACTGGCATTTTGGCTCGTAAAAAAAATTGTTTGGAAGGCAAAATTTCCCCCGACGGATTTCGCCCCTCCTAAATTTTTCCCATGGCGCCGCCCTTGAGTGAAACTCATTTGAACTTAGTAACAGTAAGTTCTGCATGGGTAATGAAGAAATAAGAAATATGTACTTTAAAACAGGGCTATATAACGGAAACAGCCACATTCGAAACTTTTGTCCAGGACTGTAGGCTAATTGCTTATTCATGCATACCCAGTGCCAGCGGTTGCATAACTTTCCAAACTTTGGTATTCTGCGGTGTTCATTTGTACATTTGAACACGTACTATAGTAGGCCTATACTATATGTAGCTCACATGGTTTGACTTCTTTTTTTTTAACTTGAAGATCCACAATGTTAGCCTCAGTTAGTGACATGATTGGGAACAATAGACTAGCATGAGTGGATTTCCCTACTGGGAGGATTTTGTCTGTAATTAATTACTTAAAGACACTATATAACACTGTGGAAGACCCGATTATTGTTGATCTCTGCTATCTGACATACCTGACAGTGTTTGAATGGACAAATAAACACACTAGAACACAAAAGTTTGGGATGGCATTATGCTGTTCACTAGAACAATATGTGCAGATACAAAATGGTACTAAATTTCCTATCAGAGGATAGAAATTCTGCAAACAGAGTCTTGGGCGAAAGCTGGAATCGATCTCTCAATGATTTTCATTTTTTTCAAAGCACTTAATCGATCGTTTAAACTGAATTTATTTTTTTCAGAGCTTCTTTTTAGACCGTATAGAGACACTGGTAGCATGGGCGAGATCATGTAGCTCAGATTTTTTAACTGGAAACTTTGTTATTACAATGCCTTTAAGGAGATCAAGCTAAACATGGGAGAGTATCTTATTTTCTTCCGGAGGACGATAAAATAAGCCACATAGAGAGCAGCACAGCAGGTTCCGTGCATATACGAGTGATATTTGTTTATTTAGAAATGAGTCAACGTTTGACTCACAGATTTTCAAGGAGGCGTTTTGATTCTAGTTTCACCCAAGTTGAGGACTACCCCCAATAATGAATGCATTGTGGAACATTATACCCTCAAACTCCAGCTCAAATTCTCCCCAAGCTCCAGATAGAGCCCCTGCCCCCCTGCCCCCCTGCCCGCTTTATTGTTCTCGAGCTCCACACGCGAGTCCTGCCCGATTAGCAGCTTCTTCAACCTCCCGAAACATTAGAACCTTCTGCACAAATTTTCCCGAGTTCTGTCACTTATAAGCAGCTCTTGGTCTTGTGCACAAAATTTTCGACAGCTCCTGCCCGATTGTGATAAGAATTTCTGGAAACTGAAGGGCAAAGCAACACTTTACACAAAGATATCTTAATTCCAGCGGCGTCTATCCATATTTGGGGGGGGGGGGGGGCAAATATGTCAAAATTTTCGGCACAAATTTGCATTATGAAGTTTGGAAGCTTGAAAATTGTGGTATTCTATGTAGAATTTAATAGTTTTGTTGCGACCTTCAATACTGTTTTGAAAACATAATTTGGCATTGATTATGGGTTTGGGAAGTTAACAAAATAATTGGAGAAGTTAGGAACGATATGTCCCTCCATTGGGTATAGGTGACTGCCCCCTGCCCACTATTTCTAGTTCTTCTTATTAGCGAATATTACGAACTGAAAGTCAATGAAATACAGATTTAATTGAAGGTAGAATTTTGCAGATTATTGAGAATTATAATCATAATATTTATAGAGAGTAACCGAGACAACTGGTTTTATCACACAAAGGGAGAGCTCCCGGGGAAAGCTCCGTAAAATATAAATTTGTATAGAGGACTGGAGAGGGAGCATAGCAACCGAGCGGAACAGGGACTTTTTAAAAAGTCTGACATGAATCTTGCATTTTAGATCCGACCTCAAGTTTGAAAATAAATAAATCAACAATAAAATTTAATTTTAGACGTGGGCTCAATATTTAAGATTTTATTAGATTGCTTAGGCCTAATTAGTTTATTTCAGTTCGCCATAGTAGAACACAAGGACACTATAGGCAATTTATAAATATATTGTTTGGGGGGGGGGAGGTGCATGGACTCCGGGGAGAGTTGTCCTAGGAGGAATTGTCCTACGGGAAATTGTCCTAGGGAGAATTGTTCTAGGGGGAATTGTCCTGGGGGAATCGTCCTGGGAGGGGGAATTGTCCCGGGGGTAGTTGTCCTAGGGGGTAGTTGTCTGGAGGTAGTTGTCCTCGGGGGAATTGTCCTGGATGTAGTTGTCCTAGGAGGAATTGTTCTAGGGGAATTGTCCCAGGGGTTGTTGTTCTAGAGGGTAGTTGTCCGGGGAAATTGTCCCGGGCGGGGGGGGGGGATTGTCCAGGGTGAATAGTCCTAGGGGGAAATGTCCTGGGGATAGTTGTCCTAGGGTAGTTGTCCAGGGGGTTGTTGTCCCAGGGGGGAATTGTCCTGGGGTGGGGGAATTGTCCGGGTGGCAGTTGTCCGGGGGGTAGTTGTCCAGGGGGTAGGTGTCCAAGACCCGATTGAAAATAGATGGTAAGGGGGATTTCAAAGTCATACTCATAATTACCACTTTCTATGGAGAATATGAATCCTCGGGAATATATTTCCATACGCAGGGTTTATATTCGCCCACTCCCCTCCTCATCACATGAAATCTCTGCTCGTGGCAGTATGCCTCAACAATATTTACCGCAAGTATTGACATAAACTCCTCAAAAAAAAGTTTGGAAATCTGAGTTTGATCGGTTATATCTCCCGCTTTGTCTCATCGGAAAGATTATTTAATTTTCTTTAAAACGATACCCTAATTTGTTGTGATTATACCTTCAGAGAAAGGGTAGTATCATAAAATGTGGTGAAAAGTGTAAATTGAAAAGCTGCAAAATGACCAAAGTTCGGTAAGTCACACAATGTTTGATGTTGTTGATGAGTGACTTTCCCAATGTCTTTTCGATTGTTATTAACAATCGAAAAGACAATTTGTTATGCACTCTTATGTGAATATTAACATGTAGTGGGGGACCTTAGTACTCGAAGTGTGCACTTCCGGGTAAAAACATGAATTTTGGCACACAGGTACTTCAGATCTAGTCATTCAAGAAAATTGATTGAAGCACATTGCTACGCCCCTTTCATGGCCGCCATCTTGGATTTCAAAATGACCGCCACCTAGAACCTATTTTCGTCAATATCTCTTGAACTAGTAGGGCTAGAAAGTTCATTCCAGTGGCTATACCCCCATTTTCGGGGTCAACGAATCACATAGAATAACTTTGAATCACTTCAGATGGCCGCCATATTGGATTTCAAAATGGCCGCCACACAGCTAGACTATTTTCGTCAGTATCTCTTGAACTAGTAGGGCTAGAAAGCTCATTTCAGTGGTTATACTCCCATTTTTTAGTTCAGTGGGGTCAACGAATCACATGGAATAACTTTGGATCACTTCAGATGACCGCCATATTGGATTCCAAAATGGCCGCCACACAGCTAGAATCTATTTTCGTCAATATCTCTTGAACTAGTAGGGCCAGAAAATTCATTTCAGTGGCTATACCCCCATTTTAGAGGTCAACGAATCACATGGAATAACTTTGGATCACTTCAGATGGCCGCCATATTGGATTCCAATATGGCCGTCACACAGCTAGAACCTATTTTCGTCAATATCTCTTGAACTAGTAGGGCCAGAAAATTCATTTCAGTGGCTATACCCCCATTTTAGAGGTCAACGAATCACATGGAATAACTTTGGATCACTTCAGATGGCCACCATATTGGATTCCAATATGGCCGCCACACAGCTAGAACCTATTTTCGTCAATATCTCTTGAACTAATATGGCTAGAAAGTTTATTCCACTGGTTATCCCCCCGTTTTAGGGGTCAACAAATTAAATAGAATAACTTTGGATTACTTCAGATGGCTATCATATTGGATTTCAAAGGAATGTCGTAAATGGTCTTTGTTCTTTGTGCACGCCTGGTACAAAAGTCTAAGATCATTACAGGTAACTTTGGTCAGAACTTCGCAGAGCGAGGTCGTTTTCCATTTCGATCTCATTTTTTGTTCGTGATCAAGATGACTGATGCTTGAGATTGCAGGTAAAGTATATTAAAACTTTATTATGTCCATGACAAATTACAATGTGTATCTGAAATTATACTAATATTGATCATTTTATTATTAACCCATACACAGACTTAACCGCCCGGGGGGGGGGGTCTAATGGAGGTGTGCCGCTGAAGTCGAAAAACCTGACCCTTTTTGTAAGAGTCATTTTGCTGGGAAAATGGGGAAAATATCTAGTGTAAGTCGTAAAATTTCAAAATCATGACCCATGTTTAAGGATTTTTTCCCCAAAAACCATACCCATGTTTGAGGATTTTTTTTTTTGCGAAAAAGTCACCTATTAGAGCGGCACACTCCCGTTTACTTTACAAGACAAGTACCCTGCTCGTTTTGAATGAAGGGAATTTTTTTTTGTATTTCCCCCCTATTTTGCTCTTAAATGATGTATTTTTGTACCTATTTTCTGTTAAATATAGCTGAAAATTACAATGGTTTTAACAATTTTTTAAAAAAATAGCCAAAAAATAACTATTTTAAAACTATTTTTAGCATTTTCTGATAATCTGAACTATTTTAAACTATTTTTTACCTTCGAACAGAGGCTCCAGTATTTTATCCTATTTTTTGACATTGACAAAAACCCAAGATATGTATTTTCTCCCTATTTTTCTAACTCATTAATAATTTCTACACTATTTTTTATACTCTGAAATAAGACTTTTATTTTTCACCATTGTTTGAACATTGATGAAAAACAATACATATTTATATGCTATTCTTTTATTTCTTACTTTGTAGCATATATACTTCAACAGTTCAGGTAACTATTTTAAAACTATTTTAACACTTGAAAAAATGAACATTTCCAAATATTTTTCAATTTCAAATTCTAATTTCTTAATTGAAGTGACTATCTTATCACTAACTTTGGCAGGCACATAAATGTATTATAGTGACATGATAATTGCGTGACCATAATCAAACCATATGCCCCTATTAATCCCAAAGCTAGAAAACGTGCAATGTAATTGAGATATTTATTAATCTACCCTCCCTACTCAAAAGTATTGCAACATAGAATATAACGCATACATTTTACGTTGAAGGGGTCTTTCTAAAATGATGTCCTAACTCCGTTTATTATTGGACAACTACATTTTTTTAAAATAAATCAATGAATATACTTTCTCGTTCCTTCTCCAAGGCGGAGAGATTATCAAATGCAAGCGCGCCCACGACAGAGGGGATGGAACATAAATTTTAACCATTCCTTTGCTCCCCGTAGGGTGGGGTGTTAATTAACACTAGCATCGTAATTCGGTTTCAGATTACCAATAAAACGGTTTTAATGGTTTGGAAAGACTTCCAGTGATCAAAAAATGTCACTATGATCCTCTGAAGGGGTCTCAGAAAGAAGACCACGCCCCTCGAAGACGAAAGTGACCTCCTATCTTCATAAGACAGTGACAAGGAGGATAAGGCTACTCATAAAAGATCATTATATACAGTGTACCCAGAAGTTTCATGACAGTAAATTTTAAGATGTTTACAATAGTAAACTGCCTTTAGAATAGAAAAAGAGTGAGAAATTATATCTTAAAGAGGTCTTGTTTAAAATATGTCGCGTTTCTTCCTTACCACTGTCTTATGAAGATAGGAGGTCACCTTCGTCTTCGAGGGGAGTAGTCTTCTTTCTGAGACCCCTTCAGAGGATCATAGTGACATTACGATGCCAGTATTAACTGACACCCCACTCCTATAATCCCCACATCAATCCTGATATTTGGAGCACCCCAAAAATAATAATAATAATAATAAAAAGATCCATAGAGCTATTACCTGCATGTTATACCATCATTCACGTACATAATGATTTCCACCTGCACAACATGTCATGTGAATACAACACCAATGTATATGGATGGGACTATACAAACACCATAGCTTACCCTCCTTAGTTGATGTCGCCAATTTTGCAATGCAATTGTGTAGCCTTTGTAATTTTAATCTCAATAAAACCATATTTAAATATATTTAATAATACAATAGTAATATACTACATTTTGCATATATTTTACAAACTTTTTAAATGTAACATAAATGGAGAATATTTATTTTAGAGGTACTGCAAACCAATTCTGCGCGAACGAGCCTGAATCATCATGCAGCCACATGGCTTAAATTAATGTAGGCAGCCAAAGTGAATGGATGTACCGGTTTTGTCATCTTGAAAGACAAAGATTGTGGCAGTACTATGGTAAGTTCAGTTTAAAACTGGATTACCTAACAATTATATGGAACCAGAGGTCTCCGGATAATGAGGTAATTACATATACTCCGGTTAAATGGGTAAATTTAGCGAAGCTTTTCTTAGGTTTCTCATTGAAATTATCTCCACATAAGCTAGCTGGATATATTGAAATATATTTTTGTAGCTATTTTCTGTCATATCTTGAGAATTGTATCAGTAAAAATAGCCGAAAAATATATATTTTTAATCAAGATTTCGTGTTACAAAAATCCATTAAAAAATATGGTGTTTGACTATTTTGGGGGGCTTTTTTTGGAATATTTTTCAGGCTATTTTTAAAGATATTTTTCCAATAGAAAATAGCATAAAAATAGAGTTTCGGAGCCTATTTTCAAAATATTTTTGGGCTATTTTATACCTATTGCAGGGCTAGCTGGATATATTGCATTGAAATATCTTGAAATATATTTTTGTGCAATTTTCTGTCATATCTTTAGAATTGGATTAGTAAAAATAGCCAAAAAATATATTTATTTTATCAAGATTTCGTGTTCCAAAAATCCATTAAAAAAATATGGTGTTTGACTATTTTGGGGGGCTATTTGTGGAATATTTTTAAGGCTATTTTTTAAAGATATTTTTCCAATAGAAAATAGCATAAAAAATATAGTTTCGGAGCCTATTTTCAAAATATTTTTGGGCTATTTTATACCTATTTTTTCAAGCAGGGTAACCCCCCTCCCCTCCGGGGCATAACTGGCTCCCGCATCCAAAGGGTTAATTCTTGTCAATTAGCACAGGCGTAATAATGTAGATCTATGACTAACTAGGCTTCTGTGTGATTTCGTCAAACATTCACACTAAAAAAGAATTCATGTTGGACATAATTTGCTCCAAAAATATGAATTGTTTACAGTAAAGCCAACATTTTCTTTGCTGTTTCATGATCTAAGGGAAGCATTTCTTTCTTGATTGCGCTCGTCCTGGCTCGGCTCGGCAATCGCGCTGCATTAACGTTAGCATTAACGTCAGATGTAACCCTGTCCTTGCAAGTTCGAGACTTTGATATGCACACAAAAACTACTCATTCTGTGCACAATTCAATAACATTCACCAAAGCCAACAATGCTTCATTATCTGAAGAGTAAATCTACAAGAAAAATTTAATGGGGACTATATCATTAACTAAAATCTTCAAGTCGAGTTTCTAACCCAACGTTACACTATGACAAGGTAGTTAGACCTGGGAAAGATAGGATTGAATCGGCTAAAACAAAAGATCAACACAGATTCATCATGCATCCAAAATCATCCTCACTAAAGGACAGTCTCAGGTTTTATACGTACGAAAAGCGAGGATACGGTTCAAAGATTGCTCATACTATCATTAAAGGTACAAGTCCTATTCCATCCAGTTGGAAACAATTTCTCACAAACTCTGAAAACAAAATGGAGCTGTTCCAGTATCTTAGTGAGAGGTCTCATAGTCATCAGCAGCAGATATCCATGGAATACAAGTCTATGCTACCAAAAATGACAGTGTTTTGATGAGCGGAAATGTTGACAGGTCACAGAGTGAGTTAAGGAACATTTCACCGTGTAACTACCACGAAGTAGATGGTAGGATATTTCTGCATGCTCTTGATGCCTCGCAACAAGGCCACTACAATATGATGATTGATGATACGAACAGTTGACAGCGACGTTATTGTGATTGCCATCAACAAATTCGACAAACTTGGCCTCAAGGAACAGTGGATAGACTTTGGAATTGGAAAGCATCGGCGATTCATCCCAGTGCACACAATCACACAGAACCTAGGACCGGAGACTTGGAACACCTTGCCCTTGTTCCATGCATATACATGTACTGGATGTGACACAACCTCAGCTTTCGTTGGCATTGGAAAGAGAACTGCATGGGCAACATGGGAAGCACAGGGCTCACACATACCCTTTCTGAGCTGACAAAACGTCCGGAGGAGCTAAACATTGAGAGTATCCACATGGAGAACTTGGAGAGGTTCACCGTCTTAATTTATGCCAATAAGACGTCAACTGCAGCTGCTCTCAAGGAACTAAAACCCTGAAGCCATTCCACCATCTCAACAGGCACTTCTACAGCATGCCTTCCGTGCCTTCTACCAAGCATCTCACATCTGGAAGAACTGTCTCGAATCACAACAGATTTTACCTGATCCGTCAGCGTGGGGTTGGATACAGGATGAAAACACGAAGATGTATGCCCCATTGGACCATCCTTCCAGATGCAAGCAAAGCTTGTGCACTGCTGTTTCACTGTCGGTGCTTATACGTTTGCATGGGCAGGGGCAACTGCAAATGTGCAAAAGCAAGATTGAGGTGTACACTCCTTTGCCGATGCCAAGGTGGTTGCATCGATAATGACACGATGTAATTGGAACTTTCAGTTGTTGGAGTGATTCACTCAGCAAACTCAAGTAAGTTGAACTATACAGTAGTCAGCACATTTAACCTACTGGTCCAATGTCGATTTCATTATGTTTCAGGTGGCTGTCATGATATTTGGCCTTGCATACCTTCAGACTGTGATCAATTTCCTTATACAGTGATATATGGCAAATTCCTGATTGCATTTTTTTTATGTTTTCAGTTTACCAGCTTACTTGATTGACATTCCAAAATGGCATTCATTTTGTAATCCCATATGGTGGTCATCAGAAATGATCTAAAGTTATTCCATATGATTCGTTGACCCCTAAAATGGGGGTATAACCACTGAAATGAACTTTCTAGCCCTACTAGTTCAAGAGATATTGACTAAAGTAGGTTCTTGCTGTGTGGCGGCCATATTGGAATCCAATATGGCAGCTATCTGAAGTGATCCAAAGTTATTCCATGTGATTCGTTGACCCCGAAAATGGGGGTATAGCCGCTAAAATGAACTTTCTAGCCCTACTAGTTCAAGAGATATTGACGAAAATAGGTTCTAGCTGTATGGCGGCCATTTTGGAATCCAATATGGCGGCCATCTGAAGTAATCCAAAGTTATTCCATTTGATTCGTTGACCCCTAAAATGGGGGTATAGCCACTGAAATGAACTTTCTAGCCCTAATAGTTCAAAAGATATTGACGAAAATAGGTTCTAGGTGGCGGCCATTTTGAAATTCAAGATGGCGGCCATGAAAGGGGCGTAGCAAAGTGCTTCCATCAATTTTCTTGAATGACTAGATCTGAAGTGCCTCTGTGCCAAAATTCATGCTTTTAACCGGAAGTGCACACTTGGTTGCATTTTGTGCACCAAGGTCCCCCACTAATGGATTGAAGTAAACACATGCACACGTAAGCAAACAACAACAACAACAACAAAGAGTAAAACGAACGAACAAACATGTATGGGCACTTGAAACCTGGACACAAGACCTTATTTCACCACATTAAAAAAAGTGGCAGGAGCATGATTTGCATGCGGATTTTCAGAGAAGGTTTCACGAGAATAGACTGGCCTACATGCAGCCCAGATCTCATCCCCATTGGACATTATTTTGTGGGATCATCTCTGCCGGGCTGAGTGTACGACAAAGTGTGACAAAATGCAGGCCTGCGTCAATTACTGATAGAGGAGTGGAATGCCATCCCACAGCAACGAGTCACAAAGCTCATCAACAGCATGGGGAAGCGGTGCCAGACGGTGGTGCTGGCACGTGGATCGCCCCCCCCGATACTCATGTCATTAAAATCAATGAACATTGATGATCCATGTGAAAATAAACATGAAAATCAATGTAGAGCAAGCTCCTGCCTCTTTCTTAAATTAATTTGTTAGGTCTTGTGTCCAGTTTAATGCTCATACATGTTTGTTTGTTTGTTTGTTTGTATGTTTGTTTGTTTGTTTCACTTTGTCGTTGTTGTTGTCCCACTTGTGCAGGTTGTTGTTTCAATCCATGTCAAGTTCTCATTAGAGTGCAATGCAACCGAAGATACATTGGGAAAGTCACTAATCAACAACAGCAAAAATGTGTGACTTACCGAACTTTGGTCATTTTGCAGCTTTTCAATTTACACTTTTCACCACATTTTAAGACACTACCCTTTCTCTGAAGGCATAATCACAACAAGTATGTCATCATTTTGAAGGAAATAAAATAATCTTTCCGATGATACCAAGCTTGTATTGATTATTACTACAAGACGGGAGATATAACTTATCAAACTCAGATTTCCAAACTTTTTTTGAGGAGTTTATAAAATTTACAGCAGCAGCAATCTTCGATCGATTACTATTCTCCTTGTCAAATTTGTCTATCGATTACAAAATGATCGACTTAGTAGTGCAAGCTTGAATCGATATGTTTGGAGAACTCTTTTTGGAGAATCGCGCATACAGCGTTGCGACGTGGTTTGCATTGGCGGCAAAATAATACAGCATGTTGTCTCCGTATGTTCCATTTGTCAATTATGTCAGTTCACGTTGGATTGAAGGTTTTAGCTTTTGAATAGAATCTTGTCACTGTGAAAAAGGCTTTATGCGGGGTAGAGCTAGCTAGAGGAGACAGTATAACAAGTTCGATTTTTATAACGACGATATACCAAACACAATAGTTGTATAAATACATGCGTGTAAAGCATATTTGGTAACAATAGATCCTTAGTAAATAAATCTCTTTTTTTAATTTTGGCAGATTATCGCCTTATGATAATCTATGATTCACGAACGAACGTACGACCCAGCGGGGAAGGGTGTGGGAGGTGGGGTATGCCCTCCCATGACATGACGGTAGGAACTTTTTGAAAATACGCATAGAAGAGATGGGTTTCTAGGCAGTAATTAGTGCAATCATAGATTAGGGATTGGGTATTATACTTGCGAGGGAGCGAAACAAACGAGAGCGGGAGGGGGAGGGTGTGTGTGAGAATAACCCCCTCCCACGGCAGAAATGTTTGAAAATACGTACTATGCGTATTTCAAACATTTCTGCCGTAAAAGACATGATTCCAGGCATGGTAAATATACCTATATACTTTGAAGGTAGGCCCTATATGTTATCATGGACCAACGGTCCATGATTATTTTTATATAGATTATTACGGATTCAAGTTGTCAGGATTTCAAAAAGATGTAGGCCTACAGGACTGTGGAAAAGGCGTGTTTGTGGAAGAGGCTCCTCCCGCGTTAGAATTTTTTTTTTTAAAATACGCACAGAAAAGACATTATGCCATGCGCACGACGGGATTTCAAAAACTGTATTCATAAAACTCGTGTTGCGATGGGACGGGAGACGGGTGTGCCGGGGGATGCAGGTCGGGAGGAAAATAAAATTTTCTGAAAAGTATTTTGTCTGAAATTTTTGCAACCATTTTTTTTCCGGCCAGCGATAGTTTTTTTTTCCCCCTGGAATTTTTCAAAACCAGATATTTTTTTACGAGTAGAGCCATATATATCGTACACGGACAAACAGCAAAAACATTAGGGGGGGGGTCTTGCGAAAAACTTAATCCCAGATTTCATTGCCGTGAAATGGCAATCACTCCGCCCCCAAAACCAACAAACCCTGATACAACATATTACTAATTCCATGCCTGGACATACTGTACCAATGTTAATATTTTGAATATTACACGAGAAGAAATGTTTCTTGATAGAAAAGTAACAATTTATCTGATACACACCCTTCTTTCCCCTCGCTTTGTTATTATCTGTCTGAACAACAGTAGGCCTAATCTACGAGTACTAGTACATCAACCGCGATTTTGTGTGTGTGTGTGTGAACGCGTGTGCTTGTGCATTTTGATTGACCCACCGACCCCTCTGGACAGCATCACCCCGCCCCTCCCCCGCGACTCTGTGTGGAGTTGAATCGATATGTCCTGGGTCGGGGAGAAAATAAAAGTTTCTGAAGGGAATGTTGTCTCGGGGGATTTTGTGACCATTTTTTCCACCCTGCGTGCCTCAGTTGGGGAAATTGGGGGGGGGGGGGCTTCAAGGAAAAACATGTTAACCCGAGGCTGGAAAGAATGGGAATTTTGCGAAGATTACATATTTTTTTGCCCTATAGAAGACAATTTAGAGACAATTAATTTTCCGTTCACAGCCAAACATGCACCAAAAAATCTTGGGGGGGGGGGGGGGGTACGAATTTACGGAAAACACGTTAAAATCCCAGGTGTTTCATTGCCTTGAAAACAAGGGCGGTCAACGCTTGTAACCCCACCCCCGATTGTGTGTGTGTGCGTCGC
>JZLH01S0600923.1:41226-53404 GCA_001188425.1 Eucidaris tribuloides
CCGGCCAAACGGCTTTTTGGCCGTTTTTTGGCCTTTTTCACTGACACATTAAAAAATCATTATAAAACCCTATTTTCCGGGGATTTTCAGTCCAATATGTGCCACAAGGATCGAAAAGTAGCGGTGCGCATGTATTTCACGTGAAAAATCTGGTTCCGCGTAAACCGCGGCACTCAAATTTTCGGCTGCAGCAGAGGTTTCAAAGGTGTTATAAATTGATTACAACGTTATTTCTAACCAAATCTAGGCTATGCTGCCTGTAAAATGCATCAAATCCGAATTTGGCCTTTTTTCACTGAATTTGGCCGGTAATTTGGGGTAATTTGGCCGTTTGAGAATCGGAAAACCTGGCAACCCTGGTGTTGCTACAGTGGGATAGACGCATAGGCCGATGTACGTATGGGAGGAAATTCATTTTAAAACAAATTGTGCTCAGTGTTTTCATGAGTCAGGCAATCCAATGATAGTGGTAAGTTACGTTTTAAAAATCATTTTTTTACTTCATGTACAACGTTAGTCCCCTGATAGTCCCACGCATGCATTATCTATGTTTTGACGGAGTGTGTCATGTCTATGGTCCACACTGTCACACTGGCGGTAAACGCGTAGCAATTAGCCCCATGCTTGCAGGGGTGCGGTAAATGGATGTCGTGACTACTAGTCGTGACTCCGACTTTCAGTGACTTGGTTGGGCAACTGCAACAGACACACAAAACAACACAAACTATCAATATTGTTGAAAACAATGTTACTACTTTGAAAAATACATATTCACCTTTATTTATTAATTCTAAAAAAAACTGAAATAGAAAAGGTGGACCTCGAATGGAAAACCAACAAACAAAACACATCACATAATGAGGTTGAAATAAAATACATGTATCAAGTGATAAATCTTTATCTTCGGTCCCCTCCCCGCTCCTCCTCTTCCTCCATCCTCCTCTTCCTCTCCTCCTCCCTCCTATTTCTTCTTCTTCTTCTTCTCTTCTCCACTATCTTCTTATTTGTTTTTTCTTCTTCTTACTCTTACTTCTTCTTCTATTTACTTCTTCTTCTTCTCACTCCTCCTCCTCCTGCTCCTATTTATTTTCTTTTTTCTTTCTTCCCCCCCCCTTCCTCTCTTCCATCTCTTTTTTTTTTACTCCTCCTCACTTTTCTTCTTTTTTCTTTCTTCACCCTTCCCTCCCTCTATCTATCTTCTTCCCCTTCCCGTTTCCTCGCTACTTCTTCCCCTTCCTCCTTCTACATCCCCTCCTACTCTTCCTCCTCTTCTTCATTATCCCATCCTCTTCATCCTTTTTTTTTTTGCGTTGATTATTCACTTAACCCCTTCCTCGTGCATCTTCCTCTTTTCCGTCTTCTTTTCTTCCTCTTCTCCTCCTTTTTTCCTTCCCCTTCCCCTTCCTCCTCTTTCTTCTCTTTTTTCTTGTCCTACCTAATCTTAACTTTTCCTTCATATTTTCTTTTTTACCGCTTTCTCCTTCCTCTTCTTACCCCTTCCGCCATCCTCTTCTCCTAGCTTCCCCTCCTCTTCATTCCTCTTCTTTTTCTTTCTTCCTCCCTTTTCTTTCTTTCCTTCCCCTCCCTTCTCCTCTTCTTCTCACCCCTTCAGCTGTCTCATTCCTCCTCCTTTTTCCTTATCTTCTCTCACCCTTCCTCCTCTTCTTCTCCCTTTCCCTTCTTCCTCTCTTTTCCTCCCCTTCCCTTCTTCCTCTCTTCCTTACCCCCTTCCTCCTCCTTCCTCCTATTTCTAACTTCTCTTCATCCTCATCCTCCTTTTCCTTTCTTTTCTAAAATAAAAATTCTTTCTTTTCTCTTTTCTTTTTTCTCTATTTTTTTCAATTATTTTCTTTCTTACTATTTATCTTTGTCTTCTCTACTCTTCTCTATCTTTTCCTTCTCTTTCCCTTTCCTTCTCCTTCTCATCTCACCTTCTTTCCATTAAACTGTATCATGTAAAAACATCGCTAGTAAATTGCTGATCAGAGCTCGATCATTTTTTGAATGAGATAACCAGCACGAACCTCGTGACCCTGAAACTCGTTCCGAGTATCGAGCCTGAGCCTTTGTCAACTCGGAACTGGGTGGAGAAGAGGGAAGGGGGGTAAGCCTGTGGGCCAATGGCTATTGGCCAGTTGATTACAAATGTACATATATTTACATCATTCTCTATCGATAATAAACATTGCTGTATGTCAAAACAGGCGGAACTAGTGCCATTTTTATTCAGGCAGCCAGAATCTGGCAGGACTACCTAAAATTCAGCTGACTATCGTCTGGCTATAAAAAAAAGTTAACGAGGCGACCCCCTGATAGGTGTAAATGTTGGTAGCTGCTGTACTTAAACAAAAGTTAACCCTTATTGAATGGACATTTTGAAACTATCGCCGCTAACAGGCATTATTATCATAGACCTTGAGGACAAAATATCTTGTGTCTAGTCTACTAACGGATTTAAGGTGAGTAATGTAATGTTTCTTCTAATTTTACCTTGCAAGTTTGGGAATATTCCATTGAATCTGCAGTGCCACCTGTGAAATTTATAAACTCCTGTAAGAAAAAATAAACAGAAAGATCACAGAATTGAAGTTGACGAATTGTACCAAATCCCAGTGTTTATAAAGTGTCTCATTTCCCCAAAATACCATGGAAATGTCCAATATTAATTTGTGTCTGTTCGAATCCTGAGCCCCATATCATTAACTCTTAACGTGCTGAAGTCAAAGATCTGCACCAAATAAAACACATAAAGTCCATAGAGGTTTAAATCCTCTGGCACGTTAAGAGTTAAGCATGACTGACATTAAATTTAAGTTTACTGTTAGTCATTAATTCTGATTGATATCAATCGTAAATTTGATAATCTTTACAATTATTTAGATTCTTAACTGCACCACATAATACACACAATGTCCATAGAGTTGTAATTTTGCTGGTATGTTAAAGATTGATTTCAGGATTTGCAAGTCCATTACTTCTCTTCAATATCAATACCAAATGGTAGTTTAGTACTTACAAATGGTGTGTTGACAGTTTGAGATCCATACGTCACGAACTTGTTGTTTTATGAGAGCTAACTGAAAATGATATGCTACCAGAATATTGTTCTTTCCATGAGTTTAAATTTTGCTCAAATTGCAGAAAACGGTTATGTGTACGTACGCATATCCAGTGGAGTACACTGATTGGTTAAACGGCTAAACTCCGCGCGACCTTCGGCTAACGGCTGATCAGACAATTTTGGAAATCTGACGGAACGGCTCGTGCACGTGACCGTGCAAATTTTGAAGTTTAAATGTCCAGATTTTCACCAAAACTACGTATTCTACCCAAAGGTTCTATGACAGGTGTTAATTTATACTAATCTTCACATTGGGAACAATTTGAGCTGATCTCATTCATTTTGACGTTTTCTGGCGTGCAAATCCCGAACTCTATCTTTAAGAGTTAAGGATTTACATTGGCTTTTCCCATAAAACTATAGATTTAATTTCAAACTTCTCTTAACTTTTCCATGCTTGACTGGTATTGCTCCATCCTACCTACAAGAACTAATTCCAGACAAGAAATCCTCATTACTTGCCCTCAGGTTAAGACCTGTTTTCATGGCCCACAGTGTCAAGTACGCAGACATGCTTGAAAATATTTTAATTACTCCTGAAGACCAATATGTTTTCTCTAGTACAATTCAGTTCTTCTGCTTATAAACCTACTGATCTTTTCTTAGTGGTATTCAAATGCATAGCTATTTCTAATTGGTGATAATGTGATACCTGTACATACTATTGAAGTATTTATAATATCATCAAGTAATCTACATGTTGATTACAACAAGTTTGCTCTCCCAAGATTTAAAGGCAGTGAATCTGATTTGCACACATCCCTGCAGAAGGGGAAAAGATAACTCATGCCCTTAAGCTATTGATGAAGGACATATCTGTGAAATCTGGAGATCAGTAATTACCTAGAATTGGAAAAATGCAAAAGAAAAACAATAGCAGTTTAGTGTACGTTTTATGGTAGGAGGTTGTTTGTCTCGCCAGACAAAAATTTAAATCAGAGTCTAATGGTCACTATAATTCCACTAAAACTGAGTTTCTAGCTCCTATACTTTGCTAAAGGTTCTTAAATGGTATTTTCTTCTATATGCCAGTGTATTTACAAAATGTTAATTTAAGGCAAAAGAGATGCTTGGCCTTTAAACCCTAACCCTTCTGTTTGACCATCCTTATTCTTGATCCCCATAATGTGGGAGAGGTTTAACTCATTAATACTCACCACTGTCCTCTGTGACCTTTGTACGGCAAATATCTTGAGATCATAGGAAAACTTGATGGATATGACAGGCCCTTTGTCTTCCATTCTGAAATAGAAAATATAATTTGTCTGTAATATACAATATGTAGTATCAAGTTTGAGTTTATATACGCGCTGCCATGAGAGGCATATGATATTGAAAATATCATACACTGAAGGAAAAAATATCAGATACATCCGGATACTTTGTATTTGTTTAAGGGTTAATCAAGTTTTCCACACAAATAATGTATTATAAATCTTTTTTTTAAATTATTCTACATTGTTACTCTGTATAATGTGCTTGCTTTGCTTAATTTACTATTTAGAGGAAGATGTGATTTCTGTTGAATGAAAAGAATTACAAGTTGTCACACAAAGAATAAAATCAGAGCGGGCAGTGGTTGCCATTGAAAGATGCGATGATTTGTACGGAATTGTATTATATTTTGATTTTAAAAATTTTGCCAGAAGATTTAGACAATAATGATAATAAATTATTATCATTATTATCTAAATCTTCTGGCCAAATTTTTAAAGGATGACTTATTTTGGGTAGACACCGAAAATATTTTACTCCTTGTGAAAGTATCGGATGGCTTATTTTGGTGGACACAGAAAATATTGCACTCATTATGAAAATATTGGAGTATCGGACTCATCTGCGACTCGTCCGATATATGTTACAAGTCATTACAATACTTTCTTGTGTCCATCTCAAAGCCATTCAATATTATATAAGTAATATGTCTAGGTTAGTTTTGTAACCAGACCATCATGGATGACTCCTCTGTGCTCTGTACCTGAAAGTTGTACTTGTCCTCTCATCTGGTCCTTTGACGACAACACCAAATGCACCTCCAGAACGGACTGCAAAGACCTACAGGTAAGAAACAGTGGTAACATAAATGTACCAGGGTGATTGAAATCCTGCAACAATCATAAAAACAAAGAAATTTATGCATAAGAAAATGGTGGGAAATTCAAGATAACAAAATCTAGATTTGATATTTTGTACTTTTTTTGTTTAAAAAGATTGGAAAATCAAGGGTTATTTTGAATGATGGATTATGACATTCCATTAATTTAAATCAATGCCGTTTTCCCATGTATGGTATTGATTTTGGTTAATTCAGCAAATCAAAAATATTTATTTACAATTTCTAAGTTAAAAAACAAAAAATATTTAAATTTGTTATACATCTAATTTTTTGTTCACAAAATAAAAATTAAACAAAACCTAAACAACATGGGACTACTCCCAGATCATTTTAAGAATATTTCTTTATCCAGCTGATGGTTTGACTGCTATTTCAGAATTGGAGAAGATATTCTTGAAGAGTAAGAATGAAGTACATTCTACATTTCATGTAATCCAAATCGTCACTCACATACGAGTCGGTCGCGTGTACACAAGAACATGCTAAAGTTCTGGGTTTTTTTTACAAAGTTACTCTAGGTGGATAGTCTACAAATGACCTAACACTAGATGCCTAAACATATAGAGTCTAGATTGTGTAGACCTTCTAATTTGAAATGAATTCCAAAAAATTTCTCCCCTGTGTCTTGAACAAAATTCTGTCCAGTCCTTTTTTTTTCTGGACTGGGTCATTAAATCCACACAGCACAAACCTTTTTGTATCTACACAGTGTTGGGCGTATGTGGTACGTACACCTGTGCTCAGGACCACATATTTACTAGGTGTGAATCCAGAGACTCCAACCCCAAACACCTCTTAAGCGGGAGATTCTCCCGCCGAGACCCCCTAGCAAACGGGAGACTCTGACTTAAATATGTATCACCGGCGCAAAGCCACACATGGGATAGGCTCCAATACTTTTGTTGTACAAGTTGTGTTGTTGTTGTTGTTGTTGTTGTTGTTGTCGTGCTGCTCAATCCCAGTGGATTATTTGCAGCGCAGCAGTAGAAATGGCGCTTTAACGTCCTTCAGTTCATGGAGTTATAATTAATTGACAGTAGACTTTCATAGTGGGCGTTCCTTGAGTCGAAGCATACAATGTACACAGTAAAATCGTTCTCGAGTCCGCTCATGAATACAATGCAATTTTCATAATTTTTCATGGGTTGTACTGCAACGGATTTCATAGCGTCTCTTGCAGTCGTAAGTATACTAGTAATACCCGTAAATCGTTCTCGAGTCCTTCATTATACAATTCAAATAATAATATATATGGCGATTTGCTCTGTCTCTTGTTTTGACTTAGAAAAGTCAGGAAGTCCATATCATATTCATTTCTAACTTCCAGTATAATGGCGTGGCATTTCGTTTGCTTAACCATCCCAAGTTAGTACATTTAGTGTTGGGTTAATATCGTGCGTTTTCCCCCTATCATTGAACATACTCAGTAAGCTATATTCTATTCATTATGGAAATTTAAAAACACAAGCTTCATATAATTAAATGATATTGTAATAACCAATATCCTTGATGAAATTTAATAATGCATGAAAGGATTGCTATTAGCTAAAGTAATTCTTGTAAGGTAATGTTTGTTTTCTTAAATCTAGTAACAATTGTTTTTCTTTCTTTGGTATGACTTTTTACATTTTAGTAACACATGTTCAATTGTCTCAAGGTCGTAACATACATGTACATCCACATAGACCAGTATTGTGTTTGTTTATTTTATGTTGTAATAGTTTAGAATTAACCTTACCTAGTCCTTAGCCTGTTGGATGATTCTTTCTTCTTGTCTGTATTACATAGCTTGTCATTATATCTTTAGCCCTTGGTTGGTATGCTGGTATAAATGTCTTTCCTTTATCTGACATTCCCATTCAGTTTGCCATTTTTCTGTCTGGTGATTGTTCTAAATTGATATGGCTTCTTTTTGCTCATAGGTAATGTGAATTTTGTTCATATCTTTCAAGAGCCCCTTCTTTGCATAGGCTTTGTACTATTTTCATTTCCATGAAATCCACAGTGTGACGGGAATCATTTTCGAGGTGTATATCTACTCACGATGTGACATAATTGTGTATCTCTCAATTATTTCTAACACTATAGTCGATCCTTCTATGTTTTGTAGTGCTGGGAGGGCTGATAAAGAAGATCAAGATAACTAGTGAAAGAGGGTATATTTCTTACTATCCAAATAAGTGCTAGCAAAATGGCAGTCAGTTCTGCTGCTCATTATGCATACAGAAATTAGTCTATACTTTTTACTGATTTTGGATTTTCGGTATGTAAGAAAGCAGCTCCCATACGCCCATCACTCAATTTTGACGGCATCAGTGTAAATCTTTAAATGGTTTTCCCAGTTTATTTTAATAAAGCTCTTTTGTCAAGACAATTTGTCTGCTGGTAATGTGTCTTTTTGTTCATGTCTCGATTCAGCGTTACACGATACATTACTCTTTGATAATCCAATCAAGGTAAACGTTTGAACAAATCACTCTGTTTTCAATATCTGGAATTCTATTGGACTAGCACGATTGACAAAGGACCTTCACTCCGGTTTCCAATGAAAAGATTCGTACTGGCCAACAATGGGGTTAAGATAAAGTAATGAGTAATGGATGGCCTAGCTTATACGCAGGTTTTGGCCAGAAAATGCTGCTGAAATTCAGCCTTTTACAATACTCTACTGAAATATTGTATTTGATAATGGCTATGTTGATAATCCTGTTAAACATTAATAGTCGTTATGAAATTAAGGACTCAACATTTCAGAAGTCTGTTTAATTTTTCTAACATGTGGTCCAGCATTTAAATTTGGCAAAATGCAATTTTATAAAGTGCTCTGCATTCAATTCACACCAGGGCAAAAAACTTTAGGTTTGTTTTTTCCCAGTAGAGGGCGTATGTGGATCCATATAGCTCTGGGCTTAGGACGCACATCCGCAGTAGGTGTGCGCATAAGCATGAAAGTTCCTTGCGTACGTTAGGCCAATTTTTAGGGTTTTATGAAGCTCTTTGTTTGCTGTCTTAGGCTTATTTTACAACAGTATGACAACACTAAATGAGGTCAAATCGCATCGATTCAGATTCCATTCTACTCAAAAAGGTGGTGTGGGCGGGAGAAAAATGGAGAAAACACAGCCTGGGCGGGAGAAAAATCAATCAAGCGGGAGGGCGGGAAGAATTTTGTGAAAATGGACTCAAAGTCGGGAGATCGTG
Organism: Eucidaris tribuloides; assembly: GCA_001188425.1. NCBI lineage: Eukaryota > Metazoa > Echinodermata > Echinoidea > Cidaroida > Cidaridae > Eucidaris > Eucidaris tribuloides. The sequence goes on from JZLH01S0600923.1 coordinate 49,665, forward strand.
CCGCCGAAAAACGGAGAGTTGGAGTCTCTGTGAATCTACTCTACTCATCATGGACATATCCACTCTGTAATATGATCTCTAATGTCACACATGGGGACAACGCTCCATACTTTTTGTGTACAAAGTAATTCGATGGCCTAGCTTATGCAAGGTTTGGCACAGAAAATTGCTCCTGAATTCAGGTCCCTTTTACAATAGCTCTACTTGAAATATTGTTTTGATATGCTAGTCTAATTTATAATTCCTGTTAAAACATTATAGATCTATGTTATGAAAATTAAGGACTCAACATTTCAGAAGTGCTGTTTTTAATTTTTCTAAACATGTGGGTCCAGCATTTAAATTTTGCAAAAAATGCAATTTATAAAGTTGCCTCTTGCATCAATTCCACACAGTGCAAAACTTGCTTCGTTTTTTCCTGTAGAGGGCGTATGTGGTCCATATAGCTTTGGCAATAGACCACATGACTTCAGTAGGTGTGTCTAATGTTAGAACTAAGAGTCTAAAAGACACTATCCAACATAATTTTAGTACGTGTGGGACTGAGCAATAAGCTAAGAGTCTGCTATATCAAGCACGTTATTCGCACTACAACATTAATTCAGACAAAATTAATTGAAATGACATAAGACATATCAAGGTTCGTACTAAGACAAAAAATCGGTTTGGTAATGTGGAAAGAGCGCGTACTTATATAAAAGCAAATCATAGATAATACGCCATCCCAAACACTGCCAGTGGCAGTGCCAATGGCAATGCACTGGCAATTCAATGTTACAGCGGCATTTTCTTTCTCACATGACATATCCACACTCAATCGGCATACAATTCAGAAGTTGAACGCGGCTTACCTCGTCGTTGACTTCATCGTAGAATACATTCGTTTGTCGGCGATAGGTTCAATCGCGATTGGGTTTCCTAGATAATTCATATGTAGGTGTGACTGTCATCTGCCATTTTCATCGAACATATTATAACCGTTTTCTGAGCTTTTTTCTCTGTGTCCTTACAAACTGACATTCTCTTCACTTTATAACGGGCAGCGTCTTTCGAATTACCCGAACATAACAAAAACATGGACAAGAATTAAGTTGTTGAATATTCATAGAGAAGCGTCGCTTGCAAATACTGCCCTCCACATTTGTAGACAGTAAGAACACTTTGGAGTATCATATAAACAATGTGACAGAAAGCGCTTTGATTACTTCTGATTAATCTATGAAGAGATATCAAATCGACCCTAGTGGCAATTGTGGGTATGTTTCACGAGAAAAGCAGTGCTAACAGAAAAGATTGTATGAGGTTTCAATAGAAGTGCCACATTTCTCAAATATTAAAACCGTTTCTTTTCAACAATTCGTTATATCGATACAATCTAACCTTATTCAAAAAAAATGCCCAGCTGCGATCGATTCCAATATCCAACCGTGAAACTGAGGATGTGAATAATTTCATGAATTCCTAATACTATACACGTATGTAATAGAATTTTTATTTGTCTCTCTCTGTATTTTCTTTATATGGCAACTGTGATTCTTGTTTTTTTTAACAAAAACAATGTCTAGATAAAAAAAAATGAACCAAGGATACACCCCCATCTACAGCGATCGACGGACTGCGACAATATTACAAACCAATCACTGGTTACGTGGCATTTGGCACGGAATGAACACCAGGTACAATGTATAGCCAATCACAATTCTGTCATTGTTATGTAAATAGTTTCAAAGTTGGCGATTGAGAGACAAATGAAAAATCTACTCACATCCGCATTTCACCTCATCTCTGAATAATCCCTTTCATTCATTAATCATAATCATTTGCACATAATCTGGCAAGATGACTTGGACTAAATTGCATGGAATGCGGCAAGTAAATGGCAGTTGAGATTCCATCCATGATAAATGTACTGTTTTGTAAAATTGGCAAATCCCCAATCAAAATAATGACTACTACATGGAAAATGGTGACGAAAGGTCATTCTCAACAGATTGAAGTGGAGAGGGATCCTTGGAGTACAAATAGATTTCAAGACTTCCTTCAAGGACCAATATCTAGTTGTCTCCAAAGGCAAATCAAGATTACTGTGTGGAATTCGTAGATCTTTTACGAACAATCGATGAGGACACCCTGGTACATCTCTCTCAAGGACTTATCAGACCAATCCTGGAAAAAGTCAATCGGTCTTGGTCATCCATATAGACTAGGAAGACCAGAGAAAACTTGAATTCAGTTACAGAAGAAGAGCTAACAAAGATGGTTCCAAGCTTAAGAAATTTGACATACCCACAACGACGTGAGAAAACTTAAAGTTTACCTCCCTCGCCCATCGCAGAAAGGAGTAAGGTGATATGAAGAAGTCTACAAGTATCTGCATGGCTTATACAACACTGGCACTGACCTTCTATGCATCAAGTCCAGAGTAGAAAGGACAATAGAGTCATTCGCTAAAGGCTGTACAACCCAGCAAACACAGAACGTTTTCAAACGTTGAAAACGTTTTTTTTAGGTCCTGGTACGTCTTCGTCCTAATGAACGTTTAAAACGTTTTTAAACGTTTTAGGTTGGACTCATATACGTCAAGTTGAAGGTTTTTTTGAACGTTTTAAAACGTTTTTGGTACGTTACAAATAAACTTTTGTATAGAACGTTTATAGAACGTTTAGTGTAGGAGCTTTACAGAACGTTTGATATAGTACGTTTACAGAGTTTATATAGGACGTTTAACAAACGTTTGTGGAGCGTTACAAAATTTACGGTTTTTGTTGTAAAGTCGATTGTTTGTCTTGTGTGTGGCGTGTGTGTGTGTGTGTGTGTGTGTGTGCGTGTGCGCCCGTGTGTGTGTGTGGTTTATCGTTTATGCGTGATTGAACGCAATATCGATGTTTCGCACGTTCGTCTGATAGAGCTGTTTGTGTTGTATGGACTGCAGGATGTACGTTGTTGTAATGTGCGTGCGTGCAGCGCGCCAGCTGTGTGTGTGTGTATGTGTGTGTTGTGTGTGTGTTTAGTGTGTGCTGACTGGACTAGCTGTCATGTATGTTTCCGTGTGTCTGGATAGCTGTGTGTGTTTTGTGTGTGTTGTTTGTGTGTGTTGTGTGTGTGTGTGTGTGTGTGTGTGTTATGATATGCGTGATTGCGTGTGTTTTTCATGTGCATTCGTGGATCTGACTATGTGGCGCTACCTGCTCCGATTTGAGAGCGTTTGAATGTATGCGTCTCTGTGTGATTAAATGTAGTTTCTGTGTGTGTATACATGCGTTTGTGTGGGTTGGCCTGTATGTGTTGTCTAGTGGTGCGTGAGGGGGGGGGGTGGGATGATGGGGTCGAGTGTGTATGCACCTTTGCTAGCGTGCCAGTTTGGGTGATTAGTGTTAATTTGAATTATTTCCACTTAGTTTGGAAACACGAAAAATAGACGCACTCAACACGTACGCACATAATACATAGCAAAGCGATGGCCCTTTATTCTAATGCATATATCATATGTAATTTGCATAATCAGTTATAATGACAACTTCACCATATTAAGTAGAACATTTTTCATAGTGTTTTGAACATTTAGCGGCGCCATAAGTAGTTCTGTATCAAATGCATAACAAAGTGGCAAAAATTTGCATTCCCGTGAAAAGTGATTTCACTTATCAGAGAGTTCCTATTTGTAAAAACAAAAAAGTAACGCACGATTATTACCTTTTACAAATATGCGATAAATGTTCGATGCTAACTATGTGGTCCTA
>JZLH01S0600923.1:70512-81734 GCA_001188425.1 Eucidaris tribuloides
TTTAGGCCTGGGTTGTGGNGAAAAAATGTTTGGTCATACCCCCCCCCCCCCCGCATTTCAAAATGGATTTGCGCCACTGCACTGATTGCTACCCTTCGTATATATTCTTGGTATTTCAATAATGGTTTGTTTAATGAAATAGCACGTGAATAACATCATTATAGCAATTTATCTTTATATCCATGGTGTCTTCTTGGTTGCAACACATGGTGTTAAATCTAACACCATAGTCTTAAAGTGTATATAGCAAGATGAAGTAATAGGTAACAGTTCAACGATAACCCATTTCCTGCCCTTTATTGCAAAATTTAGCTTGTTTAGCCAGCAAATGCGTAATTATAATGGTTCCACCAAGCGGCCTTCACTTTGCTTGCTAACCCGTGAAACATTGACACGCCGTGGATTTCAATTAGATGGGATCAAGTGGCAGAAATTTATGGCAGGGATAATATTTCACAGCTCTTTTGTAAACGTTATCTCATCACTATATGAGAGCTCTCCGGGACAACAGACATGCCGTATCGAGACAAGTGGGATGCAGGTGGCTTCATTGGTTGCTATGGCAACGGGATGACGGCTTCCTAGTTACATCACGAGGAGTTGATAATGATGCGATTTAGTAGGCAAATTGGCTTGCAAGTGGACTTGTATGTGCTCTTCACTATGCATAATTATTTAGGGTTGTGCTGTTTAAATTGAAATAGCTAATGAAAACTCAAATTGGTTTCATGTGCGTGATCGATGGCAAATTCAAACGAAACAAATATCCTGTACAATATGTATATATGCACAATTACAAAGCACAGTATACATAAGTACTTCTTCCTTTGACGTTTGGCGCCAAGAAGTGTAACCGCACCCCATCGCCCCTTCTTGTAAGAATTAAATTGTCAGTATACTTCAACATTATTTTGGTCCTATAGTTACCTGAGGAGATGTACTAAGAGAGTACAGTAGTTAAAATAATGTTATGAGGCTAATGAAGGTAATAAAACTTTTCGTTCATGTTTCGTAGATCCGTCTGTCTACTGATACACTCTGAAAAGGGATATGTCAACATAAGTAATGTATTAGTAGATCTGACCAAGTATAGTAAAAAACAAAACAAAAATATTTCTAGAATGTGTTTAAATATCAAGCATTTCCGTCAAAATTCACCAAAATATTGGATAATTTTCTCAATTGGACACTTATCCGTTTATATGCCCCTTATAATGGATACGGGCATTTCTTATTGATACATAGTTATCAAAATGAAATAATCATCATTAACTCACAGACAATTGCATACATTCGTATCCTACGACCCATATAGAAATAAGTTGGATAACAACATTATGCACCTGAATGCGTTCTAACACTACTTCGTTCAAGTTAATGTTCAGAGCGTGATGATTTGTGAGATTTTGAGTTTACACCATCTGAGCAAATGGCTTAATTCATGTGTGATAATTCACAGCTATATATACGTACATAAGTCGGTAGTGTATGAGACATGAATCTTTAGATATGTAATATAATAAATATATCGTCCGTCGTCTTGTATAATTGTTACAGATTCTGTTCAGTTCGTCATTCTCAAAAGGGGCAGTCGAAATTTAACAAACAAATTATTCTAATTAATTGTTTATTTTCCCCCATTTATTACAGCATTATCTACTGTTAAAGCCCAAGTTTAGTTTTGGGGATTTTTTGTTATTTGAAAGCTTTATGCCCCAAAGTCATAACCCTGCAATAATAGATTCTGAATGTCTTTAATTTTTTAATATGAATTTATGAAAATGTCGGGGGGGGGGACCCCCGACATTTTTGACCATATTTTTTACATTATAGAATCCAAAGGTTTAATAAGGCGTTAATGTTATCCGAGTTATACCTCACTCTGCTCTTTCAGATGAGGTATAACTTGGATAACATTAACGCCTTATTAACCCTTTTGATTCTATAATGTAAAAATATGGTCAAAAATATCGGGGGTCCACCCTCCCCGACATTTTCATAAATTCATATAAAAAAAAACTAAAGACATTCAGAATCTATTATTGCAGGGTTATGACTTTGGGGCATAAAGCTTTCAAATAACAAAAAATCCCCAAAACTAAACTTGGGCTTTAATTGCTGTCATAGGAATTAAAAAGAGAACGCTATATCAGCTGTGTATTTAAACATTATACTAGTTTTTAATTGCATAGAATCTGTCAATAGGTCTTATTTAGCACACCTATTCAGCTGCGATCAGTTAATATCACACGTTATTGGGTCCTTCAACGTATACTGAAGTAATCGCTCTGCTCATCTAATCTGACTCTATTTTGGCATTTGACAATATTCTATAGCGACATGAGCCAAGTTTAAAAACACAATTAAGCTAACATTGTGGAACTTCAATTAAAAAAAAAGAATGCCAAACTTTGATATCTGACTCAAATATCAAAGTTTGATATGTTTTTTTCAAGATAATCTAAACTACATCCTAGCATATGAAAGTTTGGAAAGTTATGCTGCCACTGGTACGGTATGCATGAATAAACATTTATTGCTCAGGCTGACTATAAATCAGTCGGACCTATAACACAGTAGTCTATGGGAGCAAATAGACAGGGTCAAAAGGTCACACTGGATAGTGGATACTGTAGATTTTACTCTTTCAAAGGACTTAATGATCACTTTAAAGTAGTTTTTTCAGGGCTTCATTTTTTTTATCAGAGACACTTAGAGTGTAATGGAGGATAATGCAACTCAAAGGTTTTTTTTTTTTTTTAACCGTGGTCATTGTTAACTTGTGTCTTTAAAGGCAGATAGTTTTGGTAAATAGTGAAAATGAATTATTCTCGTTTTATTTTTTAGATATAATTTATTGAAATGTCCTGAAAATCGAGCGCTATGAAAAGATTCATTTTTTAAAGCTAGAAATAATATATTAAAAAATATTCGGGTTCCGACATTTTGCCATTGGTAAGATATTATACCATGTATACAGAGTAATGCTTGCTGTTGCTAATCGATAGTAGTCGCAACATGTAGTTTTAAACATCGGTAAAGGAGTGCATGATTGACGTGACAATACCATAATCTGTTAAAGATTGATGGGAGATTTGTCAGACAGATTGTCCAGAGCTCTCTACTGGTCAGGTCGGGAGGAGCTATACGGGGCGGGGCCTAAAGTGCGCAGACTAGCCTGACTGACAGTTGCACGCAGGCGTTCATGAAACCATCGCCAGGAATTTAGTTTCGTATGGGTGGATCTTGACAGTGCAAGATTATCAAACTTTCGGTTTAAACTACCATCAGATAAGGATATCCTACACTCTCGATTGTTTTCAAATTATTGTTTTCTATTTGTTTTTTGTTTTATTACTATAAGGTTGATCGAAACGCCTCGGCCGCACTACTCAATTGCTTATGATTATCAGACTATAATTATTGGTGCTACACTATATATATTTAGGGTCTCATATGTTATATTTCTCTCTTACAATCAGAAGTTGCACGGGAAAAGGCCGTGGGTCAAAGTTCAACCGATAACAACTTACAGTTTGCTCGTTACCATCATTTGATGCTGTGGAGTGGCACCCGAGTCAAACCCATTGGGGTGAGTAAGTAGACCCTTCATTCGGTTTCACTCCAACGATACTGGGGTCAAACTGATTCGGAAATGGGTCTAGTCAGTGGCGGTACCGGGGTACCCATAGAGATAGAGGTAATATGCGGTCACACCCTGAAGCCCTTCAGGTAGAATTTGCCTGATTTTGATACGGATGTGAACCCGCTTTTCAGGTGTGACCCGCAGGACTCTTTTCTGAGTCAGATTGACCCACTTTTTTAAGATGTATACCTTAGATGGTTTCGGGCTCACGATAGCCGAAGGATTTTTTAATGACAATGTTGTGTGTGTGTGTGTGTGTGTGTGTGTGTGTGTGTGTGTGTGTGTGTGTGTGTGTGTGTGTGTGTGTGTGTGTGTGTGTGTGTGTGTGTGTGTGTGTGTGTGTGTGTGTGTGTGTGTGTGTGTGTGTGTGTGTGTGTGTGTGTGTGTGTGTGTGTGTGTGTGTGTGTGTGTGTGTGTGTGTGTGTGTGTGTGTGTGTGTTTCTGTCATGCCTGACACTATGCTCATTTATTCATTTACCGTTCATCAACTACATTGAAGTTCAAGGACTCAATGTACGATTTCATGTCAGTGACAAAATAAAAACATCTTAGCGAACATAAACAAGAGAATAATTTAGTCATGCTGCGGAATAACGCAAGTATGCTAAACAGTTTTACATTCTGTTTAACCCTTCAATAACAATCGTCATTCAGGCCCTATTTACGTCTGCGTGTATAGAATGAACTTTGTGTCTAGATTACTTTGAACAACACAAATCCGAGAGTAGTTTGTTACATCCAGTCTGCATAATGTCGATCTATGCACGATATTTTCAGTACAAATTATGATTTAGAATCAGAAAGACGAAGTTATTCGTCTCATCACGAGTCCAGTAGTAGTTTCCTTGCCCCCGGGGGGGGGGGGCAGTGTCATTACAAGGTGTACACCATGCGCGTGTATGGACTTTCAAAATGGACCCTAAACACGTAATTGAAAGCCGATCTCAAAATACCTTAAACAAGTATGAAAAGATACCCTTTTGAAGTAAACATTCGGTTAAAAGTATACCCTTTTTTCCTGATTTTGGCGATTTTTATACCCTTTTCAATGTACGCGCGTACATCGTCCGACCGTGAAAAACAACCCTTTTTACGCGTTTTTTCACACGCGCATGATGTACACGTTGTAATGACACTGTTCCCCCCCCCCCCCGGGTTCCTTGCATGACACGCTGTGGTATGGCATGTATAGGCCTACGCGTATGTCATCTCCTTTATTACGTCATTTGTCTGCGCACCGCGCTCAACGCTCTTTCGGGTGCGCGCACACGCTGGTTTCTGTGACGCAACAGTGTGTGGACATTTTCACACACTTGACATTATATCATTGCAAATAGTAACAAAGCGATTAAAAAAAAAAACATTTCTTGTTTCGTAAAATTCGGTATAGGCCAACTATCATGGCCGACTGGGGGTGGGGTTAATACAGGCTGAGAGAATATCCATGACACAATCCAAGTCGAGAGGAAAGATGCTTCTATACAAGAAGCAGGACCAATCGTAAAAGTAATATGAGTTGATACAAATTGTGCAAGTGTGTTGAGTAGGAAATATCCTCATTCATGGGATAAAGAGAGACCAAATAGTAAGATGGGTGCTTCTTTGGAAAAACAGTCTGCGGAAAGCACGAAAAATACAACACAAAAACAACACGATGTACCTGGACCTTCAAAACCTCGGGTAAGTTTGTCAACCGCAGCTGTCACCTTGAGTATCAGACAATGGCAAAACGCTTTCGCAGGAAACATAATTTCAAAACAAAAACATATCATTCAATATTCACGTATTGTAATCTACGTAGTATCTGACTGTATTTGACGTACCGTCAGCAAAATGTCATTTCAGACACATCCCGCTAATATTGACATACACACAACCGCGTGTCGAATGACTGCTTGCATACTGCCTTAATTTGATGGATTTGTTTCTAAATGAAACCATCTGCATGGCAATAGAGACTTGAAAGTAGTAAAATAGCTGAAAGTTTACGATTTGTGGTAGAACATTACTATTTGTTTTAATTGTAGTATATTTTCTCGCGTTGCGTCAACAAATTTTATTCATACAATAGTTTATTAGGCCTATCAAAACAGTGAAGTTTACATTTTATCTTCAGAATTCTGCTGCTGTCGTGGAAGATGATTTCGACGGGCCGTTGTCCAAACGGAGTTGTCGCGATGTTCCATGTCTCATCATCTTTCTGGCATTTCTCGGTGGAATGGTAAATATTCATTCATTCATCCATCCATTCATTCATTTATCCATCCATCCATCCATCCATCCATCCATCCATTCATTCATTCATTCATTCATCATCCATCCATCCATTCATTCATTCATTCATTTATCCATCCATTCATTCATTCATCTATCCATTCATTCATTTATTCGTTTCTTTAATCATTTACAAATCCATTCAGTCACCGTTAACAAATCCACACAATTTCAACTAACTTAAAATTATTCTTATCATCCACTTACCAGTCCTCTGTCCATTAAACGGTTAATTCACTCGATTTTACATTATTTTATTCGCTTATTTTCCCCTTGTTTCCAAATTTTCATGTGTCGGTTTTATTTTCTGTAACTAGACTATAGATTGAGAAAATAAGTACAACTCCTCATTTTTCAACATTCAGCCAAACTGTTTTTGTAACTATATATGTTTATATAATTTATCAAGTTGTTTTGGAACTTTCTCATGTCTTTTAAGTACCTAATAAAAATAGAAAAAAATGATAATATCTAATGTATTTTGGAAAATCATTTCTCAGTTTAAGTTTAATTTTGGATATTTGAGAAGAGTTTTCCCTTTTCCCGTTTATTTTCCAGGGTTACGTAACTTATATCGCCCTCCGCGACGGTCAACCAGAGAGGCTCATCTACGGGGATGACAGTTATGGCAATGTGTGTGGACGGAGGAATAGTCCTATCGAGAATATTACACTGTCTGGAATGGACATGTCCGACAGGCCGTGAGTATTTAACCCTGACACGGATTTTCATTTAAACAGGTTGAAATAAAGATTAAATAAATAAAAAAATGCGGTAGACAAACTCACACGCACAACTGAGTTAACGAAACAAAACAAGCACAAAATAAAACAAAACGAAGGGCGGGGGAGTCACGATTGGTTCTCGATAAAAAAAATTAACATTTTAAAACATACATGTAATATTTAGTACTGTATTCAGATTTTTGCTTAGAATGATGATGAAATCATTATATTGTGCAATAATTTCGTATGAAAGATGATTCAAACGCTCTGTAGAATATATACTAAAGAGCGTTTAAATCATCTTTTACCACTGCATACGATGAGTGTAATTTGTGGAATTATTGAGTTAACGGCCCAGACCATTTGTTTTAGTCGACTGAACTTTTACCACGGTAGCATTTATATCTAGTGTTAAAATCCCTTGTTTGAATCCCCTTGCGTTATTCATTTACATGTATTTATTTATTTATTTATTTATTTATTTATTTATTTATTTATTTATTTATTTAAATTAAAAGATTTATTTTTTGAATAATTATTAACCTTGAATACGCGAACATATCGAACCATGGTGAACGAGATTGTAAGATGCATGAAATTATAAAACCAATCTTTATTTTACAGATACGTATTTTTCTTCGATGCTGTTGCAATAACAACCGCTACCAACTCCAAGCGGCTGTGCGTGTCCAGCTGCAATAACGAGACGGCAGAAGACCGAGCGGGGCTTCAAGATTTAGCGATAAATAATGTGACGAGACTATGCACTTATGACGTCAGTGTTGACGACTACCTGACCGCAACGCAGGGGGTCCTGGCCGAATGTCCGAACACACCTCTCCCACCGAGGTAAAAGTTCAAAGGCCAACTGTCCGGGGGGGGGGGGAGGAGGAGGGGGATTGAAAAAAGAAGTCTTAAAAACACTATTTAACATGTCAGTATTGTTGAAGCCCCGTATTTGAAACATTGTTCATAACATTTGATATCCGACCTAAATTTGATCCAACTAACTGAAGAAAGATATTCAACATTTGGGACTCATACGCCGTAAAGTTTTCCAATGATAAATCATTTGAAATTGGGCCGTTATTCTGGTTGTATTTTGTAACAGTGGTATAGGTTTCATAGGTTACTGGATGCACTTTTCATTCACTGATTTTGAATTAAGTACAGTCCAACCATAGCAAAGATCACGTGACAATCGTTCAGCTTCATTGGTGTAAGTTTTTTTCTGTAAATTGTAAGCTTCATTAGCAGATATTCAATTTTCATTAGATACACAAATTAGGTCTGACAGTCAGACAACTTTAACGGCTGTGTAAAATTCAATTCAAGGAGCAATGTTACGACAGTGTATTCTATTTGAATTTCATTAGCCCTTATTTTCACGAAACCTGATTTTTCAGCCCCCAAACTTTTGTGAGAGGTGACGGTATATATAATATGTATTTTGCTTATTTGTCCGATAAGCTCATTTCGGGGTGAGAAAAGTTTGAACTCAATCTTTAAGCAGATAATACAAGAGGTGGAATCGTTTGAGTTTTTATTGTTTTATCTTGGATTTATTTTCAGCACGCCGATTCTCTTCCGATGTGTTCGCAATGACATCGTGAGTTTTGCATCGTCATTTCTCAACAACGGAGTCACGCAGGTACACTGGATGAATGGATGAATACATAGGAGAATGGATGAATGAATGAATGAATGAATGAACGAAAATGAATGAATGAATGAATGAATGAACGAAAATGAATGATTTAATGAATTAATAAAAAAGAATAGTGACTTAATAAATGACAAAATAAATAGGCGAATAAATTTGTAAATCAATAAATGAATAAATGAATAAATAAATAAATAGATAAATAAATAAATAAATAAATAAATAAATAAATAAATAAATAAATAAATAAATAAATAAATAAATAAAAATCAATCAATTAACCAATCAATAAATAGATAGATGAATGAATACACGGATGGATGGATGAGGGAATAAATCAATTAATACATGAACAAACGAATGGGCGAAACTGACTGACTACCTAAATACATAATTAATTTAATGAATGGGTGAATGATGAAGTTATGAAATGGTGTTTTTCTCCATATCATCCACTGAAGGATAAGCGAAAAAAGAGCACATTTACATTAAAACAAAAGAGAATCAAGAGTAACAAGAGTGGTGTCTTGATTACTTCTGTTGATCGTAACTTTAATTTTTTGTGTGTGTATAGATAGTATTTCCAGGTCTACTAAACAATGAAAGAGACGTCCGGGCATAACGTTCAGTATAAGATAGCGTAACTCACCCCCCCCCCCTCCCCCTCCCCCTTACCTCCTGTTACCTCTCCTCTTCTCATGTATGCTTTTATTTTTTTATATTTTCACAGAATGCTTTAGCAGACGTTGAGAAATCTTGGCGGGAAATAGTCTACCTATGTCTGATAGCTTTCGGTAAGTCGCAATATTAGTAAATTTGTGTCAATAATAATAGGCACGTGAAACAAGTCTCAATTGAATCCATCTTCGCCATCGGGATATCATCAGAAAATAAACAGACAGACAAACAGATAATTACATCAGTGATATCATTTTACTAGAGTTATTTAATATATACTCCTGTCGCTTCTTTTTTTCTATGTTGTGACAACTCAACGGTCCAGTCAGAATGCTCTGCCCGCAGTCAAAAGAATTATACGCCATATAATTATTTTGCGTCCATGTCATTTCGCGATTTTGCTTCAAGACGGGGAATTTGCGAGAGTATATTTTCGCGATTTTATTGTCTTTGTATTCACTTTGTACAGAAATATCAGGAAGTGAAAATGTTCGCGTGCAAATAAAACCATCGCAAAATATTCAGCGTATATTATACAGTATTGGAAGAACGAGAAAACCCCGATAAGCTTATACGTTTAAGTTTTTCCAACATGGTTGTACCCAAAACCTTTAATCTTATGTAACAACGTCACCATGGAAACATTTTAATTTTACTAAAATCTTTAACTCATTTGACGTCACACAGGTCTATCGATCGTGGTCATCGTTCTTCTTCGGTTCTTCGCCGGCGTCATCGTATGGATGATGGTCATTGGATTCGTCCTAGGCAGTATAGGAGGTACCGGCTATCTGTGGTATAACTGGCATACAGCCAAATCCGACCTTGCATCGGTGCCAGTCGAAAGTAAGTGATGCCTACACTAAATCAAGTTAGATTCATTTGAATTTTAAAGTTATAGTAGAAAAAGCATCCCAAAACAAAGATGTTACTTTAATTATGTAATTAGAAATAAAACAGTTTGTTTTCGTGTTTGAGATTAGCGTCATCAATTTGCTTTCCTTTGATTACGACACCGTTTTGTATTATGTTTTAAGGAAACGTAGAAATAAAATTTCTATTTATTTAATCAATCAAATAACCAATCAATCAATCAATCAATCAATCAATCAATCAATCAATCAATCAATCAATCAATCTTTCAATCAGCCAATCAATTTATACGTACATTCATACATTAACATACACAGTGAATAAATACATGTGCATTTTTTAACAAGAACACGAAAGGGAAACATCAACAAACCCAAACAATCGAATAAATTAAAATCAATCAATTAATGATCATAATTATACCATTATAGGCCTCAATAACAGTTTTTTCCACATTCTGTGATATATTATGTACATAGTTTTCTTTGTTGTCTTTTTTATGTAGTGCAACTTTCTCAGGACAGGGAGAACGTGAAGACATTGTTGATTTATGCAAGTGTGGCCACGGCAGTAACGGTATGTATGTCTTCAGGTTGTTACTCGTACATAATACAGGGGAGCGACTCCAGAATTCACTACATTCCTACAAAAGCTGAAGCAAATAATAATTGCGTAAATGTACACGAAACGATTAATTTTTAAAAACTCACTAAAACTTTATAATATTTGACAAAATAGCAAAAAAAAAATCGTTTTCTTACGTACTCGTATTCTTTCTTTCTTGGTATTGACACTCATTGATGATATCTTAGTGATCTGCCGAGTCCCCCTTTTCATCCTTTTATTTTCTTTCTTTACTTTATGTCGAAAGTGACAGTCACACCTTCGGTTAATATTCTCATTATATCAGTCAATGGTACCTTATCTCGTATTTTCTACGTTCAGACGATATTTCTACTGATCTTACTCGTCATGGCCAAGCGAATAGCCCTGGTGGTGGCGCTCTTCAAAGAAGCCGGGAAAGCCATAGGGGCGATGCCGTTCCTGTTGATGCAACCTTTATGGGTGAGTTGAGTTTATTGTATCGAAGTGAAGTATTTTCAAATTAGATTACTCATCACAAATTTGGTGACAATTGTTTTGAAATTAAATTGAATTATTTTTTAATAAAATCTGGGTTTTAACATTCAGTTTTATTTTCAACTGACGATTATGATAAAATTGCAAGTTCTTTTATACCTTTTGGAATGGGTGTATGCAGGGGACGGTCGTGAGGGTTGTACGACCCCCGTCCTCCCCTCCTCCAAACAAACAAAAGATTCAAAAGGTCCACATTTTTGCCAAAGACATTTTTCGAGGGCGT
>JZLH01S0600925.1:3861-19162 GCA_001188425.1 Eucidaris tribuloides
AGAAAAATGATGTAAAGTTTTTGAAATATCAATGATAAAACACTTAAAATTGAGCCATTGTTCAAATACAACTTTGAAATGGTAATCTAGATTTCAGACCCTGGCTACAGCCTTCACCTACTAATTGGATGAATTTGGTATGTGGTATATTCCAGTTGTAGCAAAGATTGCTTGACATTCTTCCAAAGGCACTAGTGTGAGCTATTGACCTTGTAAGCTTTGTGAATGCAAATGCAATAAAATTTTGAAAATATACTCTCGCGAATTCCTCGACTTGAAGCAAAATCGTGAAAATATATGTACGCAAAATAAATGGCGCACACTGTAATTTAATGGCGGTGTAAAGTTCAGTGGGGGTTGTTATGACAGTGAATTCTATTTGAATGTACTTTCACAAAAGCTGACTTTCCAGCCTCAGAGCTTACGTGAGAGGTGAAGATTTAGGCAAATCTTTACATTAAGAATGAATTTTGCTTATTTCTGTAATATGCTCATTTCCAGATATGTGTAAAATCATGAACACAATCTTTCAAATGTGGATTTGTAATAATGACATACATACTTGTATAATAGACCTTCCGTTTCCTCCTCCATTTTAAATGCGTTCTTGGTCCTACTGCTCAGAGTGTCGATGAACGTCAGTCGGTTGTAGATCAGATTAACCTGGGCAAAGTAATAACAGGTTTTCGACAGGCCCTGGAATAAAGAGAACAAGAATGAAATAATAGAGTTGAAGCTTTTACCTGTATGCAAGAATACAATATATACAACTATCTACATTCAGTCAGTGCAGAAAAGCAGGGATGTAGTCGAGGCCGGTCGTTCCGAGTCACGAGGCCACTGGAAAAATATTGTTCCCATAGACTTTGTACACGTGACTCAGTCCGAGGCCAAGGCCAAGGCCGTCAATATCCGGCCTCGACTATATCCTTGCAGAAAAGTAAGAACAAAGTAGACTAGTGTGAGCAAAATTAACAAAAGTGTGCACTCTTTATGATGATGATGATGATGAAAATGATGATGATTATTATGCTAAATTCCCACTGAAAATCTGTCAACTCGATAAGGCCCGATCAAGCCAATGTTGGGGCTGGTTGGTCAAGCTTGGCAAGGTAATTGGGGTCAATCTACCTTGATTGGGGTAATTGACAATGCTCTGGCTTCCTACTCCAATGTTTCGGCTTGTTCAAAATGCTTGAGAAGGTAACTAGAACTATGTTGATCAAGGCAGATGGACACTGATCATGGTAGATGACCACGATTACCGGCCGAACTAGACCGAAAAGGCCTCAAATAGGCTTGATCAGGCCTGATCGAGTGGGAACCTAGCATATCTTCAACATTTTTGTCGTCATCATCATCATCATCATCATTATTATCATTACTATTATCATACTAACCTTTTGTTGTATCTTGTCATTCTTTTTTTCTCGGTAGACAATAATGAACCAATCTCCCGGGGTAACGTTGGTAGCAGTTAGAATCAGTGAAGTTGCATTCTCTCCGATAGAGAAAGTCTCCGCTCCATTCTTTGGAACTCTGGTGTTTTCAGGAAATGAGGCGTTGTATGGATTGATGATGGGAAGACTACCTGCTTCTATTGCACTGGACAACAAACACAAAGGATGAAAAAAAAGAATGGTGGCTTTATTTATGCAAAGGAGATCCTTTCATAATTTAGCAACATTGTATTTTATCAAAATTACACCTTATTGATGAATAAAAAGAAATCTACGTTCTGGCAAAAAAGGTGTTTGCTGTACATGTACAGCAAACACTCACTCTTTGATGAAAGAAGGAGAGTTGCCCATGCCAAAAATAAACTCAGAAGTCAGAACCTATCGTGATTTCAAACATTCGCTGAATACCTCAAAATATGTGATTCAGTGTCAGAACATAGGTCTAACAGGCGAGCACTAGCTTTGTTCAGATGTGGATGCGCCCCTATTGCCCTTGAAACAGGTCGTTATAATAATGTTCCTGTTGATGAAAGACTATGTATCACTTGTAATTCGGGTAACATAGAGGATGAGTTTCACTGTTTTATGATTTGCTCTGCTTATGATGATTTAAGATCACAACTATTCAGTATTGTATCAGGTTCAGATCCAACATTTCTTCAGTTGCATGTTTACCAACAATTCCTATATTTAATGTCGTCAGAATCACTGTGGTGTCCAATAGCCAGTTTTGCAAACCATATTCTAACATGTCGTAACAAGTTACTATATTCGACAAACGAATGACAATTTCATCCTTTTCCTAGCCACCATATTTTGTTATTAGGTTAATTATTTACTATTATTATTGTGTATTATATGATGTGTTTTTAATTTTGTATTACTTTGTATGTTCAATGTATCACTCATAGGCCTTTTAGGCCGGCCATCTTAAATGAACGGGTGTGATTTTTAATAAAGAAATAAACTAAACTAAACTGTACCTCCAGTTTTCACTAAAAATATATGGTGAGAGCAGCTCATGTTGTTCCAGTTATGTGTGATAGTTTCCTGATAACATGAAGTGTATAAACACTGCTGAAAAATTTAAATCTGTTCTGAAGACTATCTTTTTAGAATTTAAGTCTTGGAAATATTTTTTCTTTAGAACAGTGCTGAATAAATTAAGGCACAAAATAACTAAATATCAATTACATTTTTGTAGTTTTATGTTTGTGTAATCAACAAAATTAACTACTTAAGTTTAAGTATTAATTTTTGGTATCCTTCAATGCTGCTATACAAAAATTAATATTCATTATTTTCACAATCTCAGAAGTAACTCAAGTTATTTATCCTTACAGCAAACATGAAAAAGCTGAATAGTCAGCAATAAGTCATTTTGCACGTACATGTGCATTGTGGAAAATACATGTAAATGTGCAAACCTAAAGAAGTACACATAGTTTATAAAAGTGTAAAAAATTAAGAATGAGATTTTATTGCAACGTTGTAAAGTTTCATACAACAACATTTGATGCACCACGTGCTACCCCGGGGTACCATTGTACCCCGATGTAGCACAATGTGTAGCGCCCTCATGTCCAAAAATGTATTTTCTCTGAGTATGATCACTGAGATCAGTGGTTATGATGCAGAGGCTGCACAAGTGCCCAACAAAAAGACATAAACTAAAGAAAAGTGGGGTGAAAATGAAGCTAAAGTTGTCATTTTCACACTTCATACATACAGTGAATCTCTTACACAGTTTGTAACCAAGGGCACACTGCTAAAAAAAAAAAAGATAATTCAACAAAATGGCAGATTTCTGTTTGGTACCCCAGGGTATGATTTATGTCATAATTTATTAAAGGCAAGGTTCACCCTGATGTCAAGTTGGTTTTAATAAAAGCAGACAAATGAGAGAAACATATTAATGAAAGTTTGGTGAAAATCCACCAAAAAATAACGGAGTTATGAAGTTTCAAAGTTTCAATTTGGTGACGTCATATACGAGCAGCTCCCAATATGTAATGTAATATCAATTCTATAAATTGTCATTTTTTTAATGGTTCATGAAAATTGAATGGGTTTTTTTCAGAGACGCCTGTATGAAATAATGTTTCTGATAATACATTGAATGCACAGATAATAATATTTTGGAAATTTCTGAGAAAACGGCTCTTTATGGAATTTATATCACACAACATATTGGGAGCTGCTCGCATGTGACGTCACAAATTGAAAACTTTAAAACTCCATAACTCTGTTATTCTTTGATGGATTTTCGTCAAACCTTCGTTAATATGTCTCTCTCATTATTCTGCTTTTATTAAAACCAACTTGACGTCAGGGTGAACCTTGCCTTTAATTTTGTGGTTCAATCACGTACGTATATATATTGAAACACTCCATGTTCCAGTCAGAATGCTGTAGCCGTCACCACAAAAATGAGGAAACGCAAAAACAAACCCTGGTATTTATATACACATGTACCAGCGTCAGAAAAACAAATGTCAGCCAAGTGTCAATTTTGTGAAGTTCTTTTTTTAGATCAAGGAATGTCTATAGACCAAGAAAGTGTTTTATTTCCTCTAAACCACTGATTAAATGCAGGTGTAATTTTTTTGCATGTTTGGAAAGATCTTAAATTTCCAGAACAGCATTACGAGTGATTACTCAGACTGCTGCTCTTCTATAAGTACCTAAAATAATAGCTGACAGAAATTACATTCTCAGACATAGTTCCACTTCCTCCTGGGGGCCTATTAAGACCTTGTTTCATAAACGTTAATGTCATGTCCACTTGCCATTCTCCTGGCAACTACATGCACCATGGTAACCGTGCTTCACAGCCAATAAGAGCCTTGGAATTTAACAGAAATTGCAGTGGAATGGCAAAAGTATTCGGTTTGTGATTAAAAAAGAAAAAAAAAGAAAATTTCCTCTGTCAGAGTGGATATAAGCTGCATTCCCTTTGTATGCATTACAGTTAATGTTTTTATGTTTTATTCATTTGTTTTTCTTTCTGTATTGTTCCTCGATTTTTCATAATCATTGATAATTGTTTTTATATGTTGATTTTGTTAATTCAATAAAACACACACACAAAAATAAAAAGTTGACATGTTAACTTTTATAAAACGGAGCCCAGAAGAAAGGACAATTATGTCTTATTGTCAGATATATACTGTGGCATTGCTGTTACCCAGCATAGCCTGGTTGTTAGTGTTGTTGCCCGGAGAGCAGTAGGTTTCAGGTTCAAGTCCTCTTGAGTAACTCTTTCTCTAGTCATCAAGTCTAATTATCTGATGATAACACAAAGATGGACAGCAATTCCGTACTAAAATAAATTATATGACTCTATTAATACATGTAGCTGCACCCTTTGAAGGATATGTGATACACTTTAAGGACTTAATATGTAATCTAATCATCCTTCCTTCTTTCAGCCATTAATTATCTCCTTCTCATGTACAACCTTTCACTGAAGAAACAGGAAATACAACTTGTGACAGGCAAATAACTCATGTCCATGAAAGTAAAGAATGGTCATTTCTAATTTTAAAGCAGAATAATAATGAAACACAGACATCTTCCTGCATTCAGAGAATACAAAACAACAGAAAAAGGAAATTCATGAAAGTCTTAACAAATTTGGTTGAATGGTTGAAGTGTTATGATTGTTCTAAGTTTATTTAATCCTTGTTATGGAAGATTCTTAAATTGGCAACTCTAACAGCTTTTTAGATGTGGAGAACTCCCCATTGGTTTTGTACACAATTTTTCAAGGATTCTCATTTTTTTCGATCAAATATCTGATTTGCTCTTGCTTGTTGTGCAAGTATGTCCTAGCCAAAAATGATTCTACATTTTTTTTTGAAAAAATTAGTTACTTTCTCAACTGACACTTAAGAAAACTGCAAATTCATGAAAATTTGTGTACAAATCCAATGGGGAGTTCGCCACACTTTCATCTAAAAAGCTGTTAGAGTTGCCAATTTAAGGATCCTCAATAACAAAGATTAAATAAACTTTGAACATTCAAAACTCTTTAACCTTTCAACCAAATTTACTCAAACTTTCACTATTTCCCCTCTTTTATTTTTCCATATTCTCTGAATTCAGGAAGATGTCTGGGTTTCAATCCCTTTTAACTGTTTATCATTGTGTTTGAACAGCAGTAACTAATTCCATTATACATGTAGTTCATAATCTCTCCTACTGACAAACATCTAAGTTCTAACAAAGTATAGGAAAAGATTTATTTTGTTTCCCTAATAAACCATGTACATGTATACACCTCTAGAATATGGTCTTGAATGCATCATCACCAGCATTACAAAACCATAACTCAAGTATTATTTATCCAAGATGGTTTGAATGATTTGTGAAAAGACACATTTTCCATAGAACCAAGCCAGAGATACATGTATCTTAGGTCTAGTCTTCAACAGGTTAAAGAGAAAGGATTGGGAGCCGTCCAAAATGCCCCAAGAATCACTTCCAGGCTGGAAGGAAACTGTCGAGGTTGTAAATGTAGAGAGAAAGGAGTATGAGTTAGAGTATAACCATGATGGACATAAATACAAAGCCATACAACATTTGTCTGCCACAGCCATGTTTTGAGAGTACATGTCTAGCAACATGCCAGGACAAAACGCCCCAAGAATCACACCCAGGCTGGAAGGAAGCTGTCTTGACGTTGTATATGTGGAGAGAAAAAGAGTATGTGCCAGCACTGAGTTATAACCATGACAGACATGGACACAAAGCCATACAACATTTGTCTGCCACAGCCATGTTTTAAGAGTACATGTCTAGCAACAAGCCACCTGGACAATCTGATCGTGAATTGTCACAGTAGAAAGCTCTCACAATTGCATTTGATTCTAGAATCATTTTCATATGAATTAAGGACTGCTTGCGATGCTGCTGTTACTCATTCATAGTGTTATACATGTACAAAAAATGTGTACACTCCATTAAAAACATGTAGGCCACAAAATTCTGAAATATCACCATATGAAAGGATTTTCTTACATCATTCTGGATATAAGGACTTGTGATCAATATAAATTTTTTTTCTGACATGTTTGTTAAAATTATAAGATCAGCAGTTGCGATCTAAATACAGAGAGAGACAACAGCAGAAAATCTATTACATCGCATTCCCCTCTCTGA
The DNA here is from genome assembly GCA_001188425.1 of Eucidaris tribuloides. NCBI lineage: Eukaryota > Metazoa > Echinodermata > Echinoidea > Cidaroida > Cidaridae > Eucidaris > Eucidaris tribuloides. Next base: position 10,485 of record JZLH01S0600925.1, read on the forward strand.
ATAATTCCTTTCATTTAAAATCATGATAAAAATGTTCGCCTTGGACTATTTAGCATAACAATGTCAGAATTATGAGCCTTGGTGATTTTGTTCCTCGGTCGTCGTGTCAATGCCGGTAACCAGTTATGGCCTGGTGGTATTGTCGCAGGCCCGGATAGCTGTAGACGCGGGTTCGAATCCTGGTTCATTTTTCTGACAGTTTGTTAAATTATAAGAATCAGCAGTTGCGATCTAAATACAGAGAGAGACAAATGAAAAATCTATTACATCGCATTTCCCTCTCTGAATAATTCCTTTCATTTAACAATCATGATAAAAATGTCCGCCTTGGACTATAGCATAACAATGTCAGAATTATGAGCTCTGGTATTTGTTCCGCGTCGTCGTGTCAACGCCGGTACGAGTTATGGGCCTGGTGTATTGTCGCAGCCCGGATAGCTGTAGACACGGGTTCGAATCCTGGTTCATTTTTTCTGACATGTTTGTTAAAATTATAAGATCAGCAGTTCTGATCTAAATACAGAGAGAGACAAATGAAAAATCTATTACATCGCATTCCCCTCTCTGAATAATTCCTTTCATTAACAATCATGATAAAAATGTCCGCCTTGGACTATTTAGCATAACAATGTCAGAAGTAATGAGCCTTCGGTATTTGTAACTTGTTCGTCGTGCCAATGCCGGTAACCAGCGATATAGCTCGGTGGTGTTGTCGCAGCCCGGATAGCTGTAGACGCGGGTTCGAATCCTGGTTCATTTTTTCTGACATGTTTGTTAAAATTATAAGATCAGCAGTTGCGATCTAAATACAGAGAGAGACAAATGAAAAATCTATTACATCGCATTTCCCCTCTCTGAATAATTCCTTTCATTTAACAATCATGATAAAATGTCCGCCTTGGACTATTTAGCATAACAATGTCAGAACTATGAGCCTTGGTATTTGTTCCTCGGTCGTCGTGTCAATGCCGGTAACCAGTTATGGCCTGGTGGTATTGTCGCAGCCCGGATAGCTGTAGACGCGGGTTCGAATCCTGGTTCATTTTTTCTGACATGTTTGTTAAAATTATAAGATCAGCAGTTGCGATCTAAATACAGAGAGAGACAAATGAAAAATCTATTACATCGCATTTCCCCTCTCTGAATAATTCCTTTCATTTAACAATATAAATTATGTTTGAACTTGATTCAGAGTTCATACGATATATGCCCACGCGTGGTATTACCGGACAGTATTGTATTACCGGATGCACGTTCTACATGTGGGACTACATGTACACGTATCAAATGTGCGGGTCGAGTGGGGTGATCAAGAAATCTATAACGCATTGTAAAACACAAAAAATCTGACACATTTATGACAAATATGTGCCTTTTTCATGAAATAATCCAATTTCCTAATACCTGTGCAAAAGCCGCAACTTTTGCGTTTGGCCACAGACATAACACAGTGTCCCACACTACAAGTCGATTTTTAGTGCCGCGAAATGAGGAAAATTTTGGAAGGGGTTTGTTCAACTGCCGATTTCGTCAGATTAATTACATGTAGATGACTTTCTTTCTTTTTGTTGAAATATTTTTGTAGACATTTGGATGAATTAATAAATTAAGAATTTCCAGAAAATTAATAAAGTTTATTTTGTGAATTCTGCATCCAAATAAAAAGTGTCCGGTAATACGATACACCGACATACAGACATACGTAGCAGAACTCAGAATGTGTACTTAGTTTCAGTGTCTTGACAGTCAGGAAATTTATGTAACTAAATACATGTACCAAAGTGCTATCACTATCAAGAGAAAAGCAAATTCAAATACATTCAAAATCTACTTCATGGTAAAAATGGTCATAAGTCAAGACAAGTGTATACATGTACATTCAGTCAACAAGTCCTAAAACAAAGGAACCCAGTTTATTTGCCATCTGAAAGATAGCTCTATAACACCTACATGTACATGTACAAACATGTAATAACAAGCAGATTAATCACATTTTTTCAAAAGCTGTACAAATTGAGTTGAATATTCCTCACGTCTATTTTTATTCAGCATGTTGCATTTCAATCTACAAAGTACTCTATCTGCGATTTGAAGAAAGTAGAAACCATTACAGCAATAGTGGAGTTTTAACAGCCTGTTCAGTCAGAATTTTTTAGTTCCCAAATAAATATATCTTACACGTACATGTGCATACACATGAGATTTTGTTTAACTGAGAAGAAGATCAAAACATGACAAAAGTTGCTAATTCCACAAACTGAACCTTCAGGGGGAATACTTGAAGTGTGCTTGCCCTTTTACAAACTGGAAAATGATTCTGGCCATCAAGGTTAATGTGTCACTCCCAATTAACAGGCCAAAATTGCATATCTGCATCACATAATACACATACAAAGTCTATAGTCCAGATGGCAAGTTAAAGGTAAATGACATGATTGGGGGTAGTCCTCAACTTGGGCTGAAACTACTCTAGAATCAAGTAAGCTATGCAAGGATTCTCCTGTGAAAATCTTGTAGTCAAACGTTGACTCATTCTAAAATAACTAATGTTGATATCACTCGTGGCAGGCAAACCTGCCGTGTGGCTCTCTATGGGTCCTATCTTTATCATGCCCCGATAAAATTAAGATACTAGTATGTTCATGCTTGATTCTCCTTATAAGTAAACAAATTAGAGACAAATCCTTCAGGCTGGGAGATCCACACCAGCTGGTGTATAGTTGGTATATATTTCAACTCATTTGGTTCTTGAGGCATTTTCAAATGTTCCTAATCATGTCACTAACCTTTAAGAGTTAAAAGTCATGACTTGGTATAGTATTTCAGTACTAGAGTTCATACTGTCTGAGTATAGAGGCAGTATAAGAAGTTGTCACAAATTTGAACTGGAATTCATTGAAATTAAATTACTTGGGAGTTCACATCTATCAGATTACTTTTGCTTAAAATCAACTTTAATAGAGATTATTACTTTTTTGCTTTTTGATGCACTGCTTTGCATAACAACATACAATAGCTACCTTTGAATAGGGACCCCAGTTTTTACTTTTCAATTGTTATTTTATTTGTCTATTTTTTTTTCATCCTCCTAATTGTATAAGGGGCAGTTAAGGAGGTTAAGGGTATGTACCCTGTATTGCCCTTTACAGCCATTTGTTTTATTTTCCACCTTATTTTCACTGAGACCATATCGTTAGCCCTTTCCTGTGGCAAATGTCCATCACAACCAATTCTTCCTAGCTTGACGTAGATCCTGCTTTGACCAGCTTCCTTCCTTCTCCCATACCTGCTATTACATGTACTCCATTTTTGGTTGAAGTTTAGATGACACGTAAAAATATGGTTCCAGCACTTGACAAAACATAACACCGGTGTCACATTACCCTCTGACTAACATTGTGACACTATGGTTCGTGAAACATCTCAAATTATGCTAATTATGAGCAATGTATGCTGTCTAGTCATTCATTGTCATGGCCTTTAGTCACTGTCAAGGTCATGCTGTGAAATTGATGAGGTTACATGTATGTATACATACATACTACAGTATGTACAATATATGGGCATTTCCATGAATTATTGGACAAATCACAAATTATATAAATTGCTCTATCTTGCATCATATTACATTTTAATGATTTGAATTGATATGAATTATGAAGAAACAATGGAAGACATCATTTCTACTCTAAATTGTATGTCTTCAACTGCACCCTCTAGGAGAATCAGAACCATACATGAAATACCACATGTGGGACTAGTGTGACTAAATCTCAGTTTTATGACAAATTATCATTTATTCTGCAGTTTTTTTTTTTTCATGCCAATGGCCTCTTCTCATTGTTTTGAAAGTAATAAAGCCCCACATATGCATACTAAAACTGAAAAGACATGAATAAATGCAAATTTGTTGTGGATGGACAAAATGTAACGTAAACTAACACGTAACGTAACCTAACCATGTTTTTGATGTTGTAGTTAAAAATGAAAAGATTTTTATCAATAAGTTATATATTAAATGACTTATCAAGACACCAGAAAAGTCATGAATACCACAGTTTGTTTCAGTTGAAAACAGGTTGAGGAACTTTGAGACAAAAACTTGTCATTTTTTTCCATGTCTCTTTACGTAACGTAACTAACCATAATCAAAGTTCTTGTTATTTCCACGAAACATGTCTCCATGATTTTGCTTGATGTTGTGAAGTAGGTGCCAGTCTAGAGAACTGACAGTACCAAACAGAAAAATAATATCAAAGCATATTCATGAAGAGCCAAATTTGAGTAAAGTTTGTCATAAAGTGTAGCGTAACTAATCATGGAATTGCCCATATATACTTTTGTATTTATGTGTTCTTAGCAGTACATGGTACATTACATGTAGCTTGAACAGGATGCAGTTTCTCCATTTAAGACTTTTTCTAATTTGTTCAGGAAGGTAGACATTATTTCCTTCACTATTTTATGAAGTTAAAGTTAAACCTGTCCAGCTCCTATAGTGAAACATCGGGCTGTGCCTATCTCCGTTTCAGTAACCCTAGGCCACATGGCTGCACAAGACAGTGTGACTACAGTGGGGGGTTAGTCCTCTAGTAGTCCCATGCGTTTGACTCCCTACACCATCTAGATATCCGAGCACCAGGCTAGAGGCAGTAGGTACCATTTTTATAATGGCCTTTGGTATGACCCGGTTGGGCCTCGAACCCACGACCTCCCGGACCAGAAGTGGAGGCTCCACCACTGAGCCAACTCGCCTGGTCACTATTTTATACCTAGGCTAGTCAGAACTGTCTTAGCAGCCAGTCAGCCACCTCTCTATAGCAGCTATTCTGCATACAGTGGCCACTCAAATGATATCCCGAGGATAAATGATGTGAACACCTACCTAAACTAGCCACCTGTCTATTAAGGCCACATTTTTGGTTTCCCTTAAGTGGGCACTACGGACAGGTAGACACTGGCAGCAAAAGAGATTTTATTATTTTTCTAGACTCAGTTTAATATCTTGACCGTTTGGGTGCTGATTGGACACTTTATAGGAATGAACTCATTAGGCCAGAGATGAAATATCTAATCATATCATGGCTGAATTGCATACAGTATGTTATCTAAATAATTACTGTTTAAATATAAAAGTTATCATTTCAAGAAAAATGTAGCATTACCAAAAAAAAATCACTGACATTCAGCCTTGACCAAGATGAGTGTTATTCCCTATCACATAATGAAAACGTCTTCTATTCCCATCCTGGACAGTAAAGTGGGACTTCACTGTCCCAACTGATATGTTTTGGGGAAAAAAGCTGATTTCATTTCCTGAATCTGGTGACTAAGTATAACGGCTTGTTGTGATGAAGAGTGGCAGTGTTGTGCTGTAACCAAGTCATTTTTTCTCAAGTCAAGTCAAGTCGCAAGTCATTCTGTCTCAAGTCGAAGTAGTCACTAAGTCATCTGCCCACAAGTCAAGTCGCAAGTCATTTCGTTGAAAGTCAAGTCAAGTCAACAAGTCAACAACAACAAAAATTGTACCCAAAATAAACAACTCCGCACAGTCTTTGCTGCAGATGACAAAATGTTTATTCAGATGGCCGTTGAATAAAAGAAAGGACATCTCGAGGATGCATATGGACCAAGAATAAAGCGTTTTTAAAAATTTTATAAACAAAAAAAAGAAATACCTCACTCATAATCATGCATAGGCCTACATGTAGGCCTACATGTGCATTAATCCTTGCATTGAGATTTTAACAGTGTTGTATTCAAGTCATTTTTGCTCAAGTTAAGTCAAGTCGCAAGTCAGAAAAATTGGTGACTCAAGTCTGACTCGAGTCCAAGTCACCGACTTGGGTCAACAACTCTGAAGAGTGGTAAGATGTGAAATTATAAATGTCATCAAAATACCTACTGTAACCAGACCCTGTATTGTTTAATTCTATTCCTGAACATTTCACTGATTCCAAAATTGTTGCTTTTTCTGGATTGATCATTTATCATTGTTAACAACATGTAAATATTGTTATGTATCTCTCTATTGTATGTACTCTAGGGAATGATTGATGGCGAACTTGAACTGCATAAAAATAAAAATAGGCGATGCTTTTTGTATGCTTGTACTGTAATGTCATATATGAAATTTATAGGTCTTTTCTTCTCTTTTCTCTTTTTTTGTGGGGGTCATTTTATGGGGCTCCCTTGACAAGCAGCACAACTGGTGTACAGTAATGCTGAAAAGGCGACTCTAATCAATACATGTACATTAAACACACACACACACACAAACCTACACATGATTACAAGTATGGAAATAACTACCTCAACGATTAGCTTCAGCCCTGAGAGACAAACTTAAAATAAAACAAAACAAAACAACTTTAATACACTCCAGTATGCTGTGAAATGATGAGCTTTATGGGACTGCTTAGATCTTGGACAACAGTGTCATAAATTGCATACTCGGTAATTAGACTAACACGAATGACAGGTGTCAGGTGCATTCAGGAATTCTGATGCAAGATGATAACTGTTACACAGGAATCTGCAAATGTGATTTGATATCTACTTTTAATTAAGTTGGCCCCAAACCAAATCTGGGTTTACATACCACGTATACGGGGTCAAACTTCATGAAATATGTATTCTCAAATTACCATGCAGCCAGATCATCAAAGGTCTAGGGAATAGACTAACTACACATGTTGGGGCACTGGGACAGAATTATAGGCCAGGGACACGGGGTGGGGAGAGTGTCTGACAGTGTGTGTAACCACATCTGACAGGGGTGGGATCAATTCATTCAGAAGTGATTACAAGCCACCATACACATTATCAAGTCCAAGGTTAGGCAATAGTAGTAGAGACCTTCACCACCTATATTTAGCTGACACTTATTCTTTAGAAAATGGCAGAATGGAACAGAAGTTGGAGCAGGTAGAAGTGTGATGTTGATGTGGAAGAAATCAATAATGCTCTCTCCTTGAAAATTATTGACAGTGGCACCTGAACTTTTCTCTAAATCAGTCTAAATTCCAGACCATGGCTAGATTTCATGTGTATCAATCCTTGATAGCAGAAGTTCCACTGAAAAATAAACTGAAGCTTGCTTACCCATCTAAATCTTAGAATATGCCTTAGAAATATATACAAGCTAGCAGAAGGATTCACCTAATATCACCACCTTTTAATCTAGATACTGAAATTCAACCTACACAGCTCATCATTAATGGATTAAGTTATTTGATAGGATTTCACCTAGACTGCATCAGATTAGAATGGATTATTTGAGTGGGGATAGGGATCAAACTTGGCTTGGAATTGTTAGGATTGGAATTTACTAGTTTTAAATTGGATTGGATGGGATTCTATTGCAAATGATTAGATGAGAATCATGAGATTGATTTGGATAGAATTATAATTAGATAGAAATTGTAAGATTGGATTACATTGGAGTACATTAGGCCTACATTAGATTTATAGGATAAGAATAGTCAGGGCTGAAATAAAAGGGGGAGAATAGTATGGATTGGGTTGTATTCAATTCAGTTATTTCGGATTTGACTAGATTCAATATGATTTGATTGGATTAAACTGGCTAGGTTGGACTGGATTTAACTGGATAAGATTGGATTGGATTAAATTGGATAAGATTGGCTAGGTTGGACTGGATTAAACTGGAGAAGATTGGATTGGATTAAATTGGATAAGATTGGCTAGGACGCTAGGTTGGACTGGATTAAACTGTATAAGATTGGATTGGATCAAATTGGCTAGGCTAGACTGGATTAAATTGGATAAGATTGGATTAAATTGGCTTGTTGGACTAAACTAAACTGGATAAGATTGGATTGGACTAAACTGGATGAGATTGGATTTGATTGGATAAAACTAGATAGGATTAGATTCAATAAGGTTGGATCATATTAGATTGGAGATTGCATGGGATTTGATTGCACTGGAGTGGACTACATAGTACATGTACATGTAGATGCATTTGCAATGCAATGGAATGCAAGATTTTCACTCAAGGAAACATACCATGTAAAGAGGTAATATGCACTTCCTGAATAGGTTGGCCCTACATGTACGTACATGTACGTGTTCCCCCCTAGCCTGTTTTACAGGCCGTATTCATTTTTTTTCTCGTTACGCAATCAAACTAGTATGTCTAGTAATAAGACTAGGCACTGTTAGAACTTGCCAGCAGCGAACTTCTGAGAATCAGACTAGTTCCCCCCACACACATACATGTACAATACCTGATAACAAAATGGCATCGAAAATGAGGATGGTCATGTTTAAGATAATACTTTCCATCAACACAGATATCAGAAAACACTGTAGGATTAACCATTCTAACTTTGAAACACCTGCGTGTTAGTCAAATGTCGAGAGTTCATCTACAGGTGTTCATGATACGGATGATTAAGTTTGACGTAAGAGTTCAAACACTGTATTAAGGAAACTATGAACCATGCATGAGATGAAGTATAAACAACTACATACTGCTGACTCAGGACACCATGATACTGACATCATTTGGCCCTTGCTACAAGAAGCTTTCTCATAGCAATGTGAGCCAAAAAGAAAACTCGAATTCAATCCTAAGTATCTCAGATTCAAAAAGACATGATGAAACTAATATTTAAGGGAATGACAGCAAAATTACATGTATTTTCTTTAAA
>JZLH01S0600931.1:1671-26856 GCA_001188425.1 Eucidaris tribuloides
AATTAGCAAGCTTCAAAACTAAATTTGAAAGTAACTAAAATTTTTAAAAGACTGTTTTCTGAAGAAAATAGTTTACAATTATCACCATTCCAAACTTTTCTGGTGCTGGGAATGAATTTTTGGTTTCCCAAGGGGCTGATATCATAATGTAAGTGAAATGGTAATAAGAAAAAGTGGCAAGACATACCATAGATACCTACTATTGCACGAACTATATTCACCTACTTAGAACATTCTACAATTGCTGTTTCTACCTGGAAGAGTAATATATCACCATAAGTACTTTCATTGTTCACCAATAGTTTATACTATTTTATACAACAAAAAGAGTAAATATAAGGGCAACTACACCAAATTCATGGCTGAAGACGCTTTGACAAACATTTCATAAAAGCCTAAAGTATAGACCTCTTAACTTTTTCATGTTGCAGATCATACAGCTGACTATTAAGGTGATTGTGGAGAGAGATTACTAGCCAAAACATACTAGGTGTTAACAATAAAGCTTGTCAGTTTTGGTATTTAATAACACAAAAACTTTTCACCATATAATACTGGCATGAGTACGAGTTATAGTTGAAGAGTGGATATTTTTGGTGGAGGTGGTTTGAATACGATATCAATAATCATTTTTATGTAATACATACTTATTTAAAAAATTAGGGTTCAGATTTTGCTCAATATCCAACCCCCTGTACAAAACTGAAATCTGTACAGAAATCAAATGGTGTGTGAGAGAGTGTGTGCCTTATCCACACACAATAGCAATAGACAATAGCTGTGCATATCACCATTGGAGACTCTGGAATGCAATATTCTCATCTGGGTCTGGGGAAGATGAATGCTTTATTAATATTCATTAGAAATCAGCCTGGTCACTGGTAGTCTCAATGAAAGGTGTACATGTAGGGTAAGATGCAAGCATGTGTTTCCATGCTTTGTCATACAGTACTAGATTTTGCCATTCAAGCTAACAAACATTAGTTTTCAGTGTTACCATCAATCGTGGATTTCCTTGTTCTTCGTAATCTTGTTCATTATTAGATTACATCATTATCAGCAGCATCGAAATATTATTTTGATTGTATGGAATCATTTCTTAACACTTCAAATCCATTAAAAACATTAAAAAACATATTCAGGGCATGGAGTTTGATTTCCTTTCTACAAAGGTTGTGAATAAAGACTAGTAGGAGCCAGGCTACTTTCTTATAAAAATTAATAAAGCATTCATCTTCCCCAGACCCAGATGAGAATATTGCATTCCAGAGTCTCCAATGGCGATATGCACAGCCATTGTCTATTGCTATTGTGTGTGGACAAGGCACACACTCTGACACACACCATTTTGATTTCTGTACAGTTTCAATTTTGTACAGGGGGTTGGATATTTAGCAAAATCTCAACCCTAACTTTTTAAATAAGCATGAATTACATGAAAATGATTATTGATATCGTATTCAAACCATCTCCACCAAAAATGTCCACTCTTCAGCAATAACTCATCTGCATGCCAGCATTATCTGGTGTACAGTTTTTGTGTTATTAAATACCAAAATTGACAAGTTTTATTTTTAACACCTAGTATAAGATCACAAAATGCTTATAGAACGGGCCTACATTAACCTCTTTATTATTTTCTTCCAGCATTTTTGCATCTAGTGGTATGTAGAGCACCCCCACAAACAAGTAATGAATGATAGCAATTAAGCATGCTATTCATGATGTGTTCTTCTTGTCCAATGCATCAATAAAATTGGTTTAATTTGATATTTTGGAGAATAAAAACAGCTGTACCTACTTGACTTAAATCATAAAACTAATGTGGTACATGGGATTAGAATATATGATACATTAAGGATGAAAATTACACATAAATGGAAATCATATACTTTTCTAAGAGACCAAAGAATGAATTCCAAGGTCAATGCAGAAGGTGGGTACCACATAAAAACCTGTTCAGTGGCACTGGGCAAAGTTACAATGAAGCAAGTAGGTTGAAAAAACATGGCCTTGGCAAGCATATTCCACTTTTTTTGGGAAAGATAAGGAGGGAGAAGCAGAGGAAGAGAAGAGCTTGGTTCTCCTAAAACAATGTAGCTTTGTATTTTCCAGTTTCCTTTGAGAACTATGCGTGCCATGTTAATAACTCTAGGGGAATTACAGAATCTCAAATGCAAGGGGTTAAAATTTAACTTTACCCATTCGAAATATATACCAGTTGTCTCTGTGCATTTTTTTTTTACCTAATCTTCATTCAATTACAAAGTTATCCTTGTAAAATGAGGGTGAGGAACCAGGATACATTACTAGTAGAGAATTTGTACAGCCCACTGACAACAAGCAAAAACAAGACATATATAATAATCATGACAGGACCATCACAGACACTGGATAAAATAAGTTCATTGTTCTCATCATCATCAACTATTAACATTTTGTGTTTCCCAAACACTGTGAGGACAGTTCAGGTCCTTTATAACCCCCCCCCCCCCAAAAAAAAAGATTCTTGCTATGTGGTATCCACCTGGGGAGACCTGACACTCCAATGTCTTTTGTTGGTGTCTTTTTCCAGTATTCCAGGCCTGCAATGTGGTCTACAATAGTCACTGAAAAGTCCAAAGTTCAAAGATTACAGAAGGAAGCATACTTTGATGTCATCAACAAATGCCCATATAGAAATGAACGGGGTGTGTTACAGCACTGTATTCACAACTGAATTTGAAGCATTTTGATAGAAACATTGTTCCCAATATGTAGCTTTGGCAAGACAGGTTTTGCATGAGAGATGTTTAAAAAACAATGTTTCATATTATTAGATATCAGTTTTTAAAAGAGTTGAAATTCACTTCATGATGTGCTTGCTATAAATCACCACCTCCATAAACAGTTCAAATTCAATAAGTTAATTAAAATATGTAGTTAAAAACCTAAATATAACTACAAAGAAGTATTATCTGTTTATCTGAATTATCTGCACATTTATAATATTATCGGGTAACCTACCAACATGCAATCATACACCTATGATTCATTATAGGAAGAAATATATATTACAATATACTTTATATCAATTCATTAGTAAACAAATTAAGTATGCTTGATTCATGAATAATCTAGAAATACAGAGTTATATTTTTGACCTGATATGCTGATATTCTTACTGTTACAAAATATTGGTAATTTTTGGAATGAGTACTGAAATCACTTATGAATGATAAAAAGCAAAATTGATCTATACGCCCTACTGCCTTGTAATAAGCTGGTCTAAAAGGACGATATATGAGCTACCATATATAATTGGGAATTTGTCACAAGTCCGTAAACAAAAGCTTTCAAATTTAAAAGGTAAAAATGGTTTAAAAGTTTGAAGGACACTTTATTTTGATTAGAATGTATTCTGATCAACATTTTGTTGGCATATGACAGAAAGTCATATTCTTGGTGCCTGAAAAGAACATATCAATAGTTTTAAATACTACAAATTGTATAACAATCACCTTTCTGAAGCTTTTACCAAAATTTTTCTCAGGTATTTGTGTAACAAATGTTACACAAATGTTGACAATTGATACTCTTCTGCTTGAAATACATCTATTTGATTATCAGGTGTTATACCCATGTCAAAGATTGTCTTTTTTGACTGATAGGTAGTTAGATCATAATTTCGTGGTAACCACGAAGGATTTTGATAAGCATCACTGACAGTTAAAGGTGCTCTCTTGGAAAGTATTCTTCACTGACCTAAAGACATCCTGCACTACAAACTAATGACCTTTTGATTGAACTATGTCAGAGACTTACATTTACTTTACATAACAATTTGGTTGAAACAGGCTCTCTGATTAGTTATATATCCAAATTTGTAACTTTGTTACATGTTCCTCTGCCCTCCCAGTAGGTGTAAGGGTCATAAATGGATTTACACAACAACTTGAGGATGAATTCAAGAGAAATTCAAACATTTGTATAAACAACTGGGATGTGGGTCACTCATCTCTTAATCTTTTCAGCTGCTGGTGTTTTGAGTAAGCTGTCTTCCAATTGTCAGTTGTCTGGGCAAGTACAAAACACTACAGACACAACACGATTGATATTTGCCTTCAGAATTCCATAAAAATTGACCAAGATGGGTTAAATTGTTGCCTGGGTGACAAAATTTCATATCTAAACTTTTAATAAAAATTATCATTATCATCATATTTTGTGGGGGTAATCTTAATCGTAAGAAGTATGATTTTGTTCTGTCATACTCTCATGTCAAATCTCAAAAAATAGATCCACGGTTGTTAGATAAAAAGACTACACTCCCATTTGTTATGGTGTTAATTTACCCATGTGTTTGGCTCTCCAAGTTGTTACTGTGTTAAAACATTTTGTTGATATACAAAATTTTATCACATCAGTAAGGAAATGCTTTTGTACTACTCGAAAGCAAAATGAATGATGTCTGGCATTGCAGGAGACTTACGGCAAGAAAGCACATTGTAAGAGATCTACATAGAAGATACATACATTGTGGGGAAAGTGATCCCTCACAGCCTTAAAGGCCCACTGTCAAGGGTCAACTCAACCACAGAGAGGATGTCAACTAGTCCTGGAATACAGACACATATCCACGAACATGGACTGTTGGCAGTGCCATATGTACAGATTGTGGGAGGAAAACTAATCTTGTATTTTTCCACACTGTCATGGCTGTTTCCGTTGCATTATGCGTGTCATTAAAGCACCATTTTAAGATTTCAGTCAAAAGAGGACTTTTTTCATCCTGCCATGACAGTGGGCCTTCAAGGTCACCATATCAATAAGTAATCAACTGAAGAGTAGAAAGTTTGCTATTCCCTTTTGTTCAGCCAGTGAACCCAAACATCAGCACTACGTTCTCATCTTAGGAAGATCATTGTTGTCTAAGGGTCACCGCACACTACACAATCGGTCTACTATCTGATTTTGGAAGAAAATGGAAAAGCGTTTGATATAAACATTTCAAGACATCACAATTTGTTTACTAAGGTTCTGAACAGTCATAGAGATAGTAAAATTAAAAATATGGCCCGGTTTGAGCTCTCTAGTCGGAGGAAAAGCCAAATCGGCTCTGAATCATAGTGACGTGAAAGAAGTCCTATGATTGCCTACGATTTTAAAATAAATTGGCTCTTACTCTGGGTTCAAGGCTGACATTGCACCAAAATCCCATTTTAAGTATTCATATAACTGTTCAGAACCCAACTCAAATAAGTTGTATTTGCTAAAATGCCCATATCAAATTCTACTGCGATTTATTACCAAAATCGGATCGTAGCTGAGCATGTAGTGTGCGGTGGCCTTAACTGTCAGTTCTCCACATTTAATGCTTATGAACATAAATATGTTTCTCTTGTAAATAATGCACACACTATAATGATCATGTGACTGTCACATGTCATGACACTGGCTCATCATGTGATAGTACTGCCACTGACTGACCATTGCCTTGTCATGTTTATGCCGGTGATCACTGACATGTGACATGCTTTGATGTTCACATGATCGTAACATGAACACTACATGCTACTAGATGTAAATTTTTCGAAAAAATAAACAGCAAAAGACTATCCTTCATCTCCTGAAGTCAATGTACGTCAAAATATGCAAATGATCATGCACTGATCATGTGGTCCTGAGATGCTAGTCATGTGACAGGGTTGACCCAGGGTCACCTGATGCTGGTCCCACGGGTGAGTGTGGTGGATGGTTTGAAGGTCCATGTTTGGGTGTTGGAGTGCGGTTGACATGTCCTCACTATAAGGCCCTTGTCTGGGAGCTGGTTATCCAGACAAAACTTACTTAATGTGTGTTTTAATGAGCTGCCCACTCGTGTCCATTTCTGTCAAAATAAAAGTCGGATAGAAAAATAATGTATGGATATATTACAAGACAAAATATATGTGTACATGTATGCATACAGACTTTCAATATACCCCATTGATTAGTATACCGAGTAGTCTACAGGTTAAAGCCAAGTTTAGTTTTGGGGATTTTTTTTTATTTGAATACTTTATGCCCAAAGGTCATATCACACCAATAACAGATTCTGAATGTCTTTCATTTTTTTAAATTAATTAATGACGAATTTTGGGGGATGGGGGGTGGGGGGACCCTCGAGATTTTCGACTATATTTCACACTATAACATCCAAAGGGTTAATAAGGTATTAAGGTTATATGAGTTATACCTCATCAGAAAGAGAAGACTCTGCTCTTTCTGATGAGGTATAACTAGATAACCTTAATGACCTTACTTAACCTTTGGATGCTTATATGGGAATATAGTCGAAAATCTCTCGGGTACCCCCCCCCCCCACCCCGAAATTTTCATTAATTATAAAAACAAACAAAATGAAAGACATCAGAATCTGTTATTGGTGTGATATGACCTTGGGCATAAAGTCTTCAAATAAAAAAATCCCAAAACTTAAACTTGGCTTTAAACTCCATGTTCAAGTGAGCAACAGTTATGACTGAGCTAGATCTAGGATGTGAAAACCACTTTTTACCTTCCCAAGTATGTAAATTATGTGTTAGATTGTTTGATAGAGAAAATTAAAAACACATAGGAAATTAGTTAATTACCCACATTCACTATATCTCTATTCTATTCATAATGGATATTTTCAAGAATAAATTCCAACCCTTTGACAAATCTGTGTAAGGAAGTGTCTCACTTTTAACCCATAGAAGACTTGTCCCAAGATATCTTATGCTTGGGACTACAGAGATACATGGTATATCGAAATCAAATTGTGTTAACTGAGTAAATGTGTTTGGAATTTTTTATTTTGATTCTTAAATAATTAGCATACTACACTGTATACAATCCATGATTGATAGACCTGCTTTAGAGGGACGCACCGCTCGTAATCCATGTACGTTTATTTACCTTACGCTTGCCCCTATTGCAAGGCAGTGTGTAACACTGAACTCTATGCTACGTAGTGTAGAGTTCAGTGGTGCGTAACAACAATCGTGGAGCTGCGAACAGAATTGCCGATGAGAGTCAGTTGGGCTTAGTTCGCCTTTCTCCGGGTAAATATGTGCTGCATAGGGAATTGCACACAATTCGTGCGCGCTCGTTTTCCGGAAGTATACGGGCATTCCCGAATATTACCTGAGTCGGGCCAGGTCCAAACGCCCACGACTTGCGACTTTATGGTCCCTTTAAATTAAAGGACAATAACTGTAGGGGATTACGTTTGGTGATTTATATCACTACCTGTCTAGGCCAACAGTTGGAAACAAACTCAATTTCATCGGTTGACTCATTACTGTTGGTTGTCTTGGCAACATATTAACATAGGCCAAATTTCATGTAACCCATTGAAGACTGGGTATGAGATATCTTGGGCTGAAGTCTATGGGAAATGCATATTATCTCTAAATAAAAATATCTCCAATGGGTTAAGAATGGAAGCCATTGGCTCTCACTGACCTGTTTAATATCATTTGGAATGCAGCCTGTGACGTAGACTCTGGACTCAGGGAGTGTGGAGGTAACAGTCAAACACATACCCTCCTGCTCTATAGTATCATCCTTGGTAAATATCCATGCCTGCAAACAAACAATGTCTAGATATCAGAGTTTGAATATAATAACACATGCTTCTTTGTATTCTCACTATTGTTAGTTGATAAAAATGGTGTGGTCACTTGTGAGCAAAATAATAAATAATTTGAAGTCATTCACTATGAAACGTGAGCAAACTTCTGGGTCAATCCATGAATAATAAATATCCACAGGTAATATTATGGCTTGGAGGTACTATTTACAGACCCATAAATAGGAGTTTGTGCAATCACAGAATAGTGTGTTTATTTTTGATCATGTGACATACTTTTATCCAATCAATCAACAAGAATATATGAACGTAGTAAATAAAATTTGATGTAACTCATCTTTAACTCTTAAGATGCCACACAAATTACAGCTCTATGGAGATTGTATGTATTGTGTGTAGCATACTTGCAACTTTGGCATGTTAAAAAGTAAAGTTACTCAGTTTTAAGGATTAGAGGAAACTTCACATCAGGTGTCAAAATTAGCCAGATAACTGGAGCTGGTGGCATAATATGTATCTGCTGAGGAAGCCTCAGAATTGAGAGAATGGGGGAATCCCTATGAATGGAGGGTCTAACAGACCACAGATTTGTACTGTAGCCTACCAGAGACAGACAAAAATCACGACTAGCATATGAGCATGATTGACGGTTTAACATGTTTAATTGTAGTAACTGTAGACCACCTAACTCTCCCTCTTTTTCTTCATTTCAAACCAATTTGCACAGTTAAACAATATTTAGAATTTTTTTAGACGCTGAAACTATGGCTGGCATCTTCGGTCTATCGGACCTTTGGTCAATCTCTTTTTTTTGGTGTATCAGGCTGTAACCGACAGAATTATCTGTAACATAGTCAATGACACTGTCTTTGCAAGGAAAAAATTAATAGTTCAGAACTTAAAACACTTTATGAGAAAATGGTAATCAAATTTTGCAACAGTTTGTTGTTTTGACATATAGAAAAACACAGCATCACACTCAAAAGTGTCACAGCGCCATCTGTGGTCTTATGCTATACATTTGTGGCTCTCCTGGTTACTTTGGTGAGTTATATGATGATCTCTTCTGGATGTTTGTTTTATTTCCTGGAAACTCAGTACCTCCTGAACTGTCTTGATTAAAATCTTCATGACAAAATATAATTTTTCTCCCAATGTATGACACAACAATTGAACCTTACAGTTTACATAATGTTCAAAATGTACCCAAATATTGGGGGCAAGTTATTTTGCAAGGAAGGAGATTACTTTTAACTCATTTTGCATTTTTTAACAAACTTACCTGTTTCCTTTCTTGAGCAGAGCAAGGCAACATGGCAGGTGCCCAGGCTGACCCTGTAGGGTGGGGTGCTGAATCTAAACATATACTGCCTTGTTGTATCTGACCATATTGCAATTCACTAGGACCTGGCATTCTGGATGAATAACATAAAATAACAATTTGTTAAAAAAAAAATAAAACCAGTGTTCTGAATTGAAATCATGAAAATGACTCATAATGTGATAAGGAACTATTTGTAATGTAAATATTTATGTAATTGTGTATTTCTCAATAACCATAATAACTGCATGTATAACAGTTGATTGTATATAAACTACAATAAACTGCAGGTGACTTTGCTTTACTTTATTTGTTTTTAATGAGAAATCTGTTATTGAACATAATTCATGTGCCAATGAATAAATAATGCAGGGAATGGTTTGCTATAATGACAATCATCAAGGAGTTATGAGGGATTTGATAAGCCCAGTGGAGATTCTATCAGGTTGAAGTATCTTCACTGGAAATATCTCAGTAATTTTGAGTCAGGATAGAATGAAATCAACCATAGTTTTACTTCAACTATACCAATCAGGAATGCCTTATGTAATGATAACATGCAATTAGTGCACTAACAACTTGCAGCTAAATGAGAGAAGGCTCCATTTAAAGCTAATTTGTAATAGCTTTCCTAATAAAGTTGAAAAGTACACTGCTTGTTTTATAAACCCCAAACAATGTTAACTCATATTCCAAAGATGCCAGCCCGAGATATCTAATACTTTATCATCAACAGGCTAAGGATATCTCACAGCATGTATGACAAGTAAATGAGAAATAAATGAATCATAACTTTAGATACGTTCAATATGGTTGCTCAGATAAAAAAATATGTTTAATAAATAAATTACACTGGCAAAATGGAAAGTGTTTTCACTCAAGCAATGCAATTATGCTTGAAGAAAATCCCACACTTCTTAAAAATTGATTTTAAAGTAAGTGAAACAGAGAGGTTTTAATGATGATAAAAAAGTAAGTAGAAATATTTATAACTTCATGAAATTTTTATGAATTTCAAATTTGGAAATTGTATACAAGCATCTATCCATAGGGTTTTCACATGGATTTAACTATGGATTGTTATTAACTTTTCCATATCTTATTAGACTTATATAATTTTGTATTTATTAATTTCAAAACCAATAAATAAGATTAATCCAAAAATAAATTTGTTTGAGTTTGAATGGTGTTTATTAGAATTTGACTCCATCCACATTAGCACATGAAGCTTACCTCTGGACCGATCTTCTAGAGCAGTCTTAATTAAACCCTAGACTTCAGGAAAGGGATGTACCATGTATCAACTCTATGGGAATTACATACTGTATACGCTAAATATTTTGTAGTGGTTATATTTTCGCGAATTTCACGACTTAAGGCAGTGGATCTCATTTGCAAACATCCCCGCAGACCAGGAAAAGATAACCCATGCCCTTAGGCTATTGATGAAGGGCATGTCTGTGAAATCTGGGGGTCAGTAATTACCTAAAATTTGAAAAATGCAAAAGAAAAACAGTAGCGGTTTAGTGTACATTCTAGGGTAGGAATTTTTCTCTCGCGAGTAAAAAATCAAATCAGAGTCTAACGGTCACTATAATCAGAGATGCCAACCAGTACGGATTTTTCTGGGAGGTCTGGTCTTATTACAGTTATTAGGCGGTACGGTAAACAATAAAAAGGTTACATAATAAAAACAAGGCAAACGCCAAGCGTTGTCTCGCCTGCATATCGCAGTCATGAAGAGACTGCATGTAAAAACTATGCTATATGACTTCTGAGGCTGTCAGCAGTTTAGGGGGTGAATTGTGGTTCTGACAGTTTACATACGCGAATAATGGTATAGGCCTACTTTATCCCTAGGAAATCAGATTAACACTAAGATTATACAGTCAACTGTAGAATTAACTCTGTGAACTGAAGTAAAATGTAAGTGTTAGAAAGTATCAATATAAAGTCATGTCATTAGAGGAACAAAGTGGTGTACAACATAGCAGCAGTGCCAGCCATGGAAAGTCATTGACCTTTGACCTTAATCAAATTCAGACTCACATTCAAACTATGCAGGCGAGACAAAAATGAGATTAGAGTGTGAATGAGAAAAATATTTGAAACACCTGAACCAAAACTTTTCTTATGAGGAAAAGCATGAATAAGACAACCATTTGTTCCGTCACTCACCAGTTAATGTAAACACGGTATTTCCATTACAATTTGGGCATTGCATTCAAATCACTTCAGTAACCAAGGAATTTGGTTCGGTAGTTTCATTTATTTTAGTCATTCATGTTCTAGTCTTATTATAATCTATGTTTTTGTTGTTGAACGCACCACCTAGTAACTGTAATAAGACCAGAACTGCCCTGGAAAAGTCCGTACTGGTTGGCATCACTGTATATTGAGTTCCCAGCTGCTATATTTTGTTTAAGGTTCCCAGATGGCATTTTCTTCTAAATGCCATTGTATTTACACAATGTTAATTTTTAGGCATGCAAAAGAGATGCCCTGCCTTTAATGAACGTTAAAAAATTTCACTTGCTGATATGCCTGTACAGAGTGAATGCAAATGCAATAAAATCGCGTAAATATCGTAAATATACTCTCGTGAATTCCTCTTTTACAAGCAAAATCACGAAAATATATGGCGTATACAGTAACCATGAAGGTAACAGGTTATTAAGACTGATCTAGAAGTACACTTCAATTGCAAGTGTGAATGTGGTCTACAAGAAAGACATCAATGTTTCTTGACAGCATAATCTCCGGTTGTAACAACTCACTTGAGTTCAGGGTAGACATTCGTCAAGTACCACTTGAATGAATGACACTTCAGCTGCTCCCTCATTTCCTTCCTGGCACTAATACTGTAAAGAGACAAGCAAACATGACACAGGATTAGTACTTGACCTTGTAACCTACACCTTGTACCACCTACACACACACCGCATCTGTGACAACACTTTGACAAAACCACATTCCTTTGACAATTCTCTCTTCCCCTGGTTTGGAGAAACTGGGAATGATATGGAGCAATGGATATAAAGTGTGTATCAAAAAAAGTTGACACTAAGAAAAAAAAATTCTAAACATTTTTTTTTAATGATCTTGAGATTATTTTTTGATACAATATTGAAAGTATTTCACGCATGAATGAACACATACCACTTTTGTGCAATCTGCCAAAAATGCATTTGCGCATAGAATTGGGTTCCTATAGTCAATGTTAACTGCCTTGCAGACCGATGCTGCGGAAGCTCTCAATTGATGTGCACAAGTTCTTAATCCTCGGCATGCTCAGAGAAGAGCTACTATCAATTCTGTGACAAAAAAAGACAAAAATGAAGCAATAATTCAGATACAACACACACCCCCTCCCCCCACAAAAAAAACAGAAGTAATTTTTTTTTTTTTCAATTCACAGTTTATCTTGCAAACCTGACAATTTCTTCTTTTATAGGAGGTGTATCTGGATTATTGCTTCATTTTTATCTCTTTTGTCACAGAAATGATAATAGCTCTTCTCCGAGCATGCTGAGGATGTGCTGCAGCACTGGTCTATGAGTCATTAAATATTGACTAATACTGCGCGCAGACAATGCATTTATTGAGCTGATTGCACAAAAGTGGGTCGTGCTCACTCATGCGTGAAATACTTTCAATACCAACAGTGTCGTCAGATCAGTTAGGTCCAAGGTAAAATATTCATATAAAAAATTAATCTCTGGATCATGCAATTTTTGTGTAATAATTTTGTCTACTCTTATTTTGTTTTGTATATCATATGCAGGACACATACGTGTAAAGGCCTATTCTGGGAATATTTTATTATCTTTGCAAACAGAAAGGTACAGGGGTCATTTTGGGGGGATTTATGATACGGGATGTAACAAAGTATGTTTCTAGTGAATGACTTAGTGTTATTTATGTTCATCATCTATCATTTAACTCCCCCTTACACCTCCCCAGGCACTTTTCACAAATTCTATGGTTCAGTATGCTCAATTTAAAAATGTTCATACTTCCTAAATTTTGAAATTGTAAAATCCTTTAAGTTTATTGGAAATTTTGAAATCGGATATTTTTCAGCAAAATGTATCGGCACATGTTGTACCAAACATAAGAGGTTGTAACCATGACATAGTTGAGTGAGCACATTTATTCATGAAGCAAAAACTACAATTTTGTACTGCTCTTTTGGCATAATAAATGACTCCTGTGACTTTTGAAAAGTGACAATTTTGCCTTTAATGCATGCTCACTCATGCATGACCTGACAGATCAATCCCATTTTCCCACAGAAGTTTGTCAATGAGTGTAAAAACACCCCTGCAAAATTGTTCTGCACAAATTTGTTTGATTAAAAAGTTATGGCATTTTGAATAGGGAGGAAATTACATTTGTGTAGTGTTTAGATCATGGAACAAACATTGATGAACAAAAATGAATATTTTCCATGTAATATCTTTTTATGTTGGACTACAGGAAACCTACATTACGTTAAAATGATACGATTATCACCCCTCACTCCCCCTTCCACGCATATTTGTTACTAATTTGAACTGGGTTAATATTATATGACTCAAAGTGTAACTGAAAGTACACACACACATGTGCAGCAACTGTCTGCTTGTACACAAAAGACCATTACATCAAAGATTACCCTGGATCGAGGGTTTCAGGAAGGATCAGTCTGGGGATTATGTTGGCTATTTTTTCTTTTCAAAGTTTGGTAAATCTCTGACCTAATTATTACACACAAAAAGGAACTGCAAAACATGTTATTCCTTTTTGAAATATACATGTTTTGCATACATATTGTCTAATGAAATACAGTCTGTCACACAAAGTAGTTTTCGGTTACAATATTGAATCTTTAAGGTATCAACAATTTAATTTTTGTAACAGGATATCCCTGGGGAAAAATGTGTGGTTTCACTGGGCTACCCGTCTTCCTCACCCCCCCCCAAAAAAAAAAATCTATATTTATTTATATATAGAAAAAAAGGGGTGGAAAGAACAAATGAAAGAAAGAAAGGAGGGGGGGGAGAAAAAAATGTTAATTTTTTCCTAAGTACTGTACTGTTCACTGTATTCAGCTTTACGTTCACCAAACATTTGAATATTGACCAGAAAGAATTGTGTGTTTTTTTTAATCAAAACAATAGAGGATATGAATACTTATATAAATACATTTTTAAATAGCAATGAGTAGATAAACTGGTCCTTGTGTACAGATTGATATCATTATCAAGAATTAAGCAAAAGTAGCTACATGTATTAAGTAAAGGTACCAGTATTCTTTACTACTTACTCTCCAAATGGTTTGCCTCTTGCTGATGGTCTGGCATTGTAAAATAAAACTTTGAATTCATCCATCCATACCTCAGCTGTTCTCCTTGTATTTCTGGAAATTATAAGAATTACAATTTAAAATATTATCAAGATTAATTAATACAAGCAGAAATAATACAATATAGCAATATTTTACATAATTATAAGCATTTGCTCTTTCAAATGTTCACTGACATGGAAAATATACCAATGGGGGATGATTGTGTATTACACCATCACAACACCTGGGAACAAATTATTCTAAAAAACTTATTTCTTTCATTTATTTTTTAAAAGGGAGTCAGTTCATTTAATCAAATCATTTGTGTCTTGTCATTGTTCCAATCGCAAAAAAAATTGCTTTGTTTTTTTCATTTCCATTTCCACATACATATAGCATGAAAATGTTAATAATTATGTTGTAACATAAATGTAACAATTCCTAAATATAACTCTTTAACAAACAATAAGAGAACTCATTTTTTGTTAAATCTTTCGATTCAAGAATTGGTAAAAGCTAAGATGAATATGGAACACCACAGAATAAGCTTGTTACACACCCACATTTGTCTACATAAACTCATCAACACTCTATAAAAATCTAGTCCTAAATATATAGGAATAGATCATTATATATACACATACTCTATTTTCTTAAAATGAATGTGGGAGAAAACAGTGTGTATCCCCAGGAAACATTCACAATGAATTGAATGAAAAGTGACAATTCTATCCCAAAGTAGCTTCATACCAAGAATAATCATCACTGGTGACTTTAACAGTATTAAGTAGATTCTACAATCAAGTCTAAATTAAGCTTTAATCACTCGTATCTAACAAACACTACATCAATAAAAGTTCAGATCATACTTGTGACATTTGCATGCAATATAAGTCATAAAAACCCAGATAAATGTGTGGATTTTATTAAGATTGGTGGAGAGAACCATCCCTGAATCAAACCAATGTCTCAGAAACATCAAACCTAAAGGCTTAAGCAGTTTTGTTTTGACAGGTCATGTCTGTAATAATGGGTTGGTAAAATAAATGTACAGTCATTATGTACGGAAAATCTTATTTAAACTAATGAATCTGTAATATATTTCTGGCCTGAAATAGTTCTTCCTTATTGGATCAAACCCTACATAAACTAGATTTAATGTCAGATTTAAGTGCTCAGATGACATTAGAATAATTGATAAACAATGGAAGAGACAAACATATGGGCCGATGATCATTTAGTTATAAGGTACAAAAGCTACTTAATATCCGCCATGGTACTACTACAATTGCCATTATTGATATCAGAAAGGAAATTATATTTGTTATGTACTGCTCTGAAAAGAAAAGCTTTGCATTATTCATTTTTGGACTTGTGGGCATTAAGCACTTTGAAATTACAATTACAAACAGTCCCCAGGGATAGAATCAAGATAAAAAATAAAAACCAAGCAAAATATAATTTCCAGCTGAAGAAATAAGAGCAAATAATTATTTGCTTTTATCTAGATGTAAATTTATGCCACTGATCCCTACAGCATTCTTGGTTTTACTTTGAGATAAAGAAACTGCTGATCCCGGGGAATTAGTTGCTCGAGTCATCTTATTAAACCAGTAAGCTGGGGGCTTGGGAATCAGATTACAACCCTTGAATACAAGCAGAATTTGCAAATGTAATGGATTTTGTTGGGTTTACCAACAATATGGCATTTATGGAATTATGCCAACTCCAAACCACCACATCTAAAGATTAAGTGTAGCTTTGTGAATTGAGATTTTGAGTATACAAAATAATTAAGTACACATAAGTACTTGTCTTCTACAGGTTTGTTTGTTATGAGGTTTGAAGGCTCAAAGACATGCTCACTCAAATTTGAAAAGACAATCATCTGTATTTAGTTTTAATGTTGTTTCATAATTTAAGAATTTGAATTTTTTGACATTATAAAACAATGTCAAGAATTACACATCTGCAGTAGACATTTGAGGCAAAGAGAACATGTTTTTTTTTTTGGTTTCATTACATGTAGCTTATATTTTTAAAACGGTTGCCCAATTCATGACTCTAAATTTCATTCACATTATGGCAGTATTATCAATTCATATCAAGTTTCTTGATTTTTGCAAATGGGAGCTACCACCTCTAACATGAATATTACACCAATCTTGGTATACAGTAAATATGAAAACTATGAATTATCTCCTTATTTGCCATGTTTTTAAAGTGACATCCAGGTGAAATTCAGGTTTCTCATTCAATTTGTAGTTTTTGCACAATAAGCATACTTCTTTTATGCAGATAATGTCTGAATGACTTGCTGGAAATATGAGAATGGTATTGTAAGAGGATTAAGAGGGATAAGTAAATCCCTACTCATTGTCTTCATTGCATTTATTGATCTGAGCAAACTTGCAAATGTGGCAAGGCAATAGTTAATATTTATATAACATTTAGAATGCAGCTACTAAAGCCTTGTCTAGGCACTAACAAAATTGTTTTTGACACCAAGTTACGCTTGATCAACAAGTGGGATGACCTTACTCTACTTAGACAGAAGACAAACAGTAGCACAAGAAGATTCTGGGACTAAGCTAAGAGGTCATTGAGCTCTATGCCCTTCCATGTTGGATTATCCATGAGGTCATTTGCATTTCCTGAAGATGTGGCTGGCTGCTCATGTAATTAAGATGTGCACTTGAGCTACATTGTATGTCACATGAGATGAAACAGACGGATCGTCCTGCTGTTCGGATGTACTGGCTTACAGAGATTAGACAGGCAGCAGGACAAACAAGTCGGATCAAATTTTAGACATGGCTGTTTTTCACGCTGCATTCATGTTTTATTCTTTCTTTCTTGATTACAAGGCCTATCAGGAATCATTTTATGCTCCTGCTTTTTTTTAAACAGATGGCAATTCATCATTTTGCACTAGAAATCAAGGTGATTTGCTGTGCATCAAAGGTACTATATTTCATTTGACAGATAATGCTCATCATTACGAGTGTTCATAAAAGACGTCGCGTGAGCTACATGTGCCAATTAATGCAAGGACTCAATGTTTTGAGCTGTCTGGTGACAGCTGATGTTAGAAGTGATAATATTAATGTCACAGAATTAAAACCTTCAAGTAATGAAAACAATTTGGAAATATTGTTATCATTGTGCATGTGCTCAAAGTTCTAATAGAAAATAAAATAGTGTGTACTGTTACAAGTACTTATCAAAATAAGGCTAATTGCTCACCAATTAGAAACTTTGATATTTTTTATTTCATCCAAAAATATAGTTTTCAACCCATAAATGGCCATAATAACTCAGTCCCAGAGTTTGAAGTTTTGATATTTGTGATTTTGAGATGCCTCTGGCAAACGTATAAAAAAAATAACATAGATAATGCATTTATGAACTCTGAAAAAAAAAAATGTCTGTTATCAGTTCACAGTATCTTAGATGTGGCTGTTTAGATTGGTACAAAATAATCTGCATTTTGTTGGAAAACAATGCACATCAACAGCTGAATCTCTTATTAAAAATATGACATTAAAAAATGTATTGAAATCTCTGGATCGTGAATCCATCAGCTTTCCTGGGCACAACTACTCCCCCACAAAACTGATCTACAGAGTACCTGTATACCCCCGGGGCAGCTTCAGTCAGGTTCAGTGCAAGTTCATTTATTCAACCAGTATTAATTATAGTGACACCGCGTCCACCTACCTGATATATGTATTGGCGTTGCCATCTGGGAATGTATAGGGGTGCTTCTTTCGGAAAACGTGTCCGACACGGCTGCAGGGGATGATCTCAAGACTGCCGCCGCACTGCCACACTCGGAACGAGATTTCTGATAAAAAGAAAAAAAACGTAAAATGTATGCATACATAAATTATGATATCCATCACAATTTTTTGTCTATTCATTAATGGATAGCACAAGCAATTCTCATTTAATGTTACTTAGCAATAACTAATTAAAGGAGCACAGACAGAGTAATGATTTAAAGGGAGAAGGCGCCAGCAACTTACAGGCATAGTTAAGATAAAAATGACATTGTGAGTATTGTGAGAATTATGGTACATGGTAATAAAGACAGCCTAAATAAGGGGTACCGGTACTGTGTGATACTCACCCTCAGCAACGCCCTATAAATTAGTTAATTTGTGTTTATTTTACGTCTTTGCAAGTTACTTGCAGAAACAGGTACAGGGGGAGGAGCTTATCAATTCAAACAGTGCATACATTACCACGGTGCGGCTAACACACGTCGCGTGGCGTGCATTGGTCACGCATGGTCAGCTCCCTGCAGTGCACGTGCAATCTGATTGGTTGGCAAGAACTCAAATGTTTTCTTAACTTATGCCTGTTAGTTGCTGGCGCCTTCTCCCTTTAAGACAAATGGATATGGATACAGTTTTAAGTTGACTTATGCTTACACTGAAAGTGGTAGAAGGCTTTGAATCCCTTCGAGAGTATGTATTATTTTGATTGTTGTAAATCATGCTATAATTCTATGTTGGTGTCACGTTCTCAAGTTCCAAGGCTATGGCTGCCTCACAATACTATTTTTTCAATTGCGTTTGTAAAGGTGACTGAGGCTGAGGACGACCCAAGAACACCAAAATTCAGCCTCAAGTCTGGCCTCAACTGCAAAAATATTGGTTATAATATTGCTGGAAGTCCCTGTAATGTCTAATACTGGTATTTCTTATGTTACAACAGGAGTGCAAATTCATATAGATGGCTTTCCAGTATCGTATTTGATCTGAACCATCAACCATGATGCTATTCCTATACAGAACAACCATGAGTCATATTTCAATTGGTTTTGGTGATTCATTTTTCCATCCATGCATCGATCAATCAATCAATGAACAAATTCATCTAATCGTATCAATCAAAATAATTTTAAAAGAATTAATTAAATATGTAGGGCCTACTGACCCCACCCCCACCCCAACATTATATCTTGAAATGATGAAAGTAGTGCTAACAGATGAAATGCCTTATTATTAACTCTTAACGTGCCGGAGGATTTTAACCTCTAGGGACTTTACGTGTATTACTTGTCGCAGATCTGCGACTTCGGCACGTTAAGAGTTAATGAAGAACCATTCAATAAGTGATTAACTTAACTCTTAATGTTCTGAAGTCACAGATCTACCCCAAATAATACACATAAAGTGCACAGGGGTTTAATTCCTCTGGCACGTCAAGAGTTAAGAGAGTAACTTCAATGTGAGGCTGTTCTTCACCTAAAACAGCTCATTCTCATACTTTCAAGAGTGGCAAATGTGAAAGATCTTTCTATTGAAAGTCACTGTACTTTCACACAGCTACTGCAATCCAGGCAGTAAAATTCCAATTCTGACGGGCCATTAAACCCAGCGATAAACCTGACGGCAGACACATCAAGTAGTCTCTGAATTAGTTTTTAACCCCTAGACTGCCCCAAACCCAGACGACAAGCTGTAACCATTAAATACGGGACCCTTGATCCCTATTTGTTGGTAGGTACCCTTTGGAGTAGGGTTCACGGATAGTGTTTTGTCAAAGGCTTACCGAGACTAATGAGGTGTGTACAATGGACATGTGTGAATCAAGCATCACCTTTTCATCTCACTGCACTAACCCGTATGTATACAAATCACAATGCACCAGTACGCTTAAAGGGGTCCTATACATTAATATTTACTTCAGTTAATTTATTTATCTATTCATTAAACTTTTTTTAAGGGGGTGGGGGGTGGGGGGGGGGTAAACAATCCTGAACTAAAGCGTTGGATGCTCCCTTAGCTCTTTTTCTATGGGGTGACACACAGAATGAAGCAGAAATAATTTTAAATGGATGATAATAAGAGTGCAATCTCATTCCTTTTTGGTGCCAAAGAATCCACTGTTTCATACACAAAGACCCACATTAGCTTATCAGTGACATGCTAACTTGCAACCAAATAACATAATAATCACAATACAACAACATTTTACCCACTTTTCCCAACAACTAGAAGTAAAATTCTTATCATTCAAAGTGTAATTTATAGGGTAGGACAAAGGGGAACATTTCCTTTGGGAGAATATCCTGGAGTTGTTATCTTACTCTTCAAATATACAACTCCCAACACAGTTATTACCAATTCGGTCTCCCTAAACCAAGCAGATAGTCAAATAAGGAAATATTGTTTGGTCTAAAAAATAGTCTTACAAACTTCATTTTGAAACAAAGAATGCTTGCCAGTATTCCTTTTTATCCACTGTCGCAATTAATTTTCTCCCTTTCATAACAGTTACAACGTTGCATTGTGTAAGTTCTGAAAGTGAAAATCAAATTAGGTAATGCAGGATAGATACAAATTTTATAACAAAATTTAATTGACTATCTGATTACAAAATAAGGTAGGATTCAGGAATGAAAATAAACCTGATCATGAAGTTATTCACATTCTTGTAAGAAACAATTGGTTATTAAAAGTTAGTACTTTCCTCATCCCTTCCTACTAAACTCCCAGATCCGGTATATCCTGAATCTAAAATCTGGTAACCCAGTTAATATAAACTATTTCTTAAATGATAAATTTTCAGCTCGCAATCAACATTAAAAATACACATACACAGATGAACCCATCTATAGTTCCTTTAGAAAATCAGAACTACACTGTGACAAATAACAATCTTTGTTCTCAGATATCTTACTCTGATTTTATTTCAAAACCTTTTAAGTGGATGAAATGCCATTCAGATATGTTTTCAAAAGCACTCTTGAATACTCCATAGGATTATGTGTCAAGACCCTTGCAGTGTATGTTTCAATAAATTGAATAGGTTGTGTGTGGCTATCCATTAGCAGGTCCTGGGAATGTTCATGTTTGGATAAGGAGAGCGCAGAAATACAGTCACGCACATTTGTTATGTCTACAGTCTTTAATCAAACATCTCCTATTCCTTTGATTACTTAAACTTCAAACATTTACAGGCCATTTGTGGAACCTGGCTTTTGAAATTGGGAATATGGCCTTTTGTGCCAGAGTACCGGATTCTGCCATTTGTATGAATACAATGTTTATGAGGTATGGGGCACAAAATGCATCTTTACAATCCCTTTTCTTTGATACATTGTGCAAGCAAATGAAAATCATACATGCTTTTATCATGTTACTCTATATAGGACAGAATACATATTCAGGTGTGTTTTAGCCTAAATACAATTTTTCTGATGGGGAGGGGTAGGGGAGGGAAGGGAGCACTTTGCATACAATGATCTAGTGTAGTCATAAAAACAAATTCTTCAAGCATATCAAAGATCACATTACACCAAAAATCTTGTGTTGATGAGATTTGAAACATGACCTTCTGATACATACCTCCAGAAGGGTATTTCTTGTCAAAATACTTGATTTCTAATGAGTTGAAAACACTTTGTTATAATAATAAGACATCTCCCACAAAGTGCAATGACAAATCTTAAATGAATCAATTGTCTTACCAAAGTTTTCACCACCCCATATATCCATCTTAGTGTCATATTTTCCAAGTTTATCAAACCAATTGTGGTTTATGACAAAGAGGCCACCGGCTATCATTGGAGTCCTGTCAAAACACAAAAGGTAGAAAAAGAAGTTATTACTCAATGAAACAGCATTATAATGTCTATATTAAGTTATAAAAGGTAACAACATGAAATCATATTCATTTACTCAGGTATTTTTTTTCCTTTTCAATCTGTGGAAGAGAGCTTTTCTACAAATTTATGGAGCAAAAACAATACACGTTTGTTTATCAATTTTTCTGCAAATTTATGGAGCAAAAACAAGAAACTTTTGTTCATCAATTTATAAAAAAAACAATTATAGGATTTAATCTAAATAGTAAATTGTAGTTAAATACACATTATTCCTATTTCTTTTTTGGAGAAGGGTAATTTGAGTTCATATCTAAGTTCACAGCATTTTCTCTTTAGATATTTGAACTCTCCAATAAGTACCCCCAACAAGTTTGACTATTATTCACAGACATTTGATACATTCTTATTCTTGCCATTTTACTGTTCTACAAGGTGTTGTAGTGCTGCTGCACAGTGACCTACTTTAAAAAAAAATACTGGTAAATACAAAAGTACTGAAGACTTACAGGCAATAACTGTCAAAAAAACTGTCGTCCAACTCACCGTATTGGTACTGTGGGATCTTTTCTTCTCATCTTCTGTTCAGCTGACATGTGTTCCCATTTAAAATGTAGACTCCAATCAAAGCCTGGTGACAAAAGATAAAAATGAAAACAAACATTTTACTAGAAACGTCAAGATACGAAAACATCCTTGGATTTACGTTTGAGCAAAACTGTCACATTATTGAAAAAAAATAGCAGGATTTGATGCAAGCAGTACTCAATTTTGGTACAAATAATTCAAAAAATCAAACACACTGTCCATGTTTGTACTGTGAAAATATTGTGGTCAAATGTTTCCTCATATTACACAAAAACTACTAGAAATTGCCATGACTAAGTGTTATGTAGCTTTGTATGGTTTTCAGGGCTTTTTAATCATGATCTTACTTTGATTCAGTGCTAGCACCAAACCATACGATCTTCTCTTCAACTAAAGAAATTCAAGATAATTCCCTGCAGCATAGATATATTCTCCAGTCATTTAACTCTTGGTACTGTATATGTTTCAACTAATTCTATTCTTGAGGCATTTCTGTCCACTCACAATCTAGTAATTTCTCTTCAGGTATGTGAATATTCAACAGACATATATGATGCACCTAAAGGAAACACAATATTTTTCTCCTGAACCTAGTGGTTATAAAGTTTCATTGTAATATTTAAATGATATCCATTACATGGTATTCCAGAACTATAATGGCCAGTTTAGTTGCTGCCATTACAGGGTTAGAGCATATCCAGTTCCTGAAGCCTTTTCATTGGAAACTCTCCCAGATTATGAAATGTAAATCTAATGCTGTCTAATGAAGATGTGAGCTTGTAGGATCATCATGTTGCAAGACAAAATCAAGAATTTCAAAACCTGTCATTTTGTTTGTAATGCGATGTAATTAAAATTTATAAGGGGTTAATAATTATACTTTTCTCACATTGCACTTGTGTGTGTGTGTGTTTACGTTACAGTAGGACCATTTAATTGTTTGTTGAAAATGCATTCACATTTATTATCATTATTTTTATTTGTTTGTGGCACTTGCTTGCTTGCAATAAACAACTATTAACTCTCTGTTATGTGTTTTTACACAAGAGCATAAACCAATAACTGCTGATATTCCTATCAATATTCCCATAATCTCTCCCATTTACTGCACAATTTAAAGCCTCCAGAGCACAGTTAAAATTTGTAAAACACTCAGAATCACATGCCAATAAACATCCTCCTAGGAAACGTTTTTATTACCTTTGAATTTTCTTGTCTTTAATGACACCATTATTACACTACTAAAAGTAAGTACTACTAATGATCCGTATCTCCAGCATATTTATGAACTAAACATAAAGTGACTGTAAACAGACGTATTTCTCAATGTAACAACTTTTACAAATCAAATGACTGTCATGTACATGTACAAGTGGAATGTTACCTGATTTTGTTGAAATATCAAAGAATACTTTGAGTATTACCTCATCACCAAAGTTTTGCATTAAAAGTGGTTAAAGTGGGGACCTAAGATCTGTTACATGAAATAACTTTCAAGCCAACAAGACAAGCATCTTTTGCATATTAAAAATAGATTTTGTGTGTTAGCCCCCTTTAAGACAGCTAGGCCTCCTACGTCTGTTATGATCTTAGTTCCTTCCACAACAAGAATCAATGAGAATGAAGACAGATGCCTTGCTTACAAGTATATATTTTACTAAATGGGGTCAAATTACTTAGACAGAAGTGTCACTCGTTGATTTGATTAAGTTCAATCTGTTTCTGTCAATAGAGATAAACTGGGATTACCTTACTGTCTTCTACTGTCTGTGTATATTAAAGCTTACCGTACAAGTAACTAATCTGTTGGACATCACTTTAATGTTCATCCAACAACAAAGCTTTTAATGATGTACATAGATATGGAATCATTAGATCTCGACAAATGATTACTAGTATATAACATATGAATACAGCTTTAAAAATTACATTAATGGTAGAAATGATGAAAAACATACTTCCAGGAATGTAAAGTTAATGATAAACACAATTTAATGACAAAAACATCAAGTTGTGATGAAATTTTGGGGATTCCACGAAAATTACTCTTTAAATAATAAAAGATCCTGAATTATTCAACCTCCAGACATAGATAATGGCATGCCCTCAAGTGCAACTCATATACATTACACAACCATGCTAGGATGTCAAATTGTATCAAGGCTGCTGGGCTTGGTTTGAGAGATGAGAGGAAGCAGATTAACATTAAAAATTTAAGGATAAATTGGGACAGCATGAAGATGAGGGAAGGCTAGTAATGTTAGTAGAAGGTTAGAGGTTTGGAAAGTAGGAGAATGCAAGGATGTTGTGAATTCCAGCAGAGGAGCAGACTGTAGTTAATGTGAGATGGATAACAGAAAAAAAATACTCCGGTATGTACAAACTGATACATGTATGCACAGAGAGACAGACATACATAGACAGACACAGACAGACAGACAGACAGACAGACAGACAGACAGACACACACACACACACACACACACACACACACACACACACACACACACACACATACATACACACACACACACACACATACACATACAGACACACACACACACAAATGCATAGACACACATACAGACACACACACAAATGCATAGACACAAATGCATAGACACAAATGCACACACACACAAATGCATAGACACAAATGCACACACACACAAATGCATAGACACAAATGCACACACACACACACACACACACACACACACACACACACACAC
>JZLH01S0600945.1:14474-25963 GCA_001188425.1 Eucidaris tribuloides
CAAGTTGTTGGCTGCAGAGACAACTCATCTCCAGCTAACCCCCCCCCCCCCTCACAAAATCTTGGCTATGCTACTGGTCTGCCCAGCTTATTGTCTGGCTGGAGTGTCAAGGCATTTAAATCCAGCAATCACTCAAACTCTGTCTCAAAATGAAATGCTTAAGAACCCTGGTGTGAAGGAGCCTTATGTCTCAGACAGACCTGTTCACATGGACCTTTATTGCTGCACCTTGTTGGAGCCTTGTGGCATGAGCACAGCAATCTGTATGATTAACAGCAAGGACACAGAAAAAGCATGTTTCTTTGTTTTCTGTTTGTTTGGGATTTTTGGAATGTCCTTTAGATGATTTATCAAACACGAGGAGGAAGGGGGGGGGGGGAGGGGGATTCATACACAAAAAATACACTGCCATCCAATCCCCATTTCACAACTTATTTCATGAGGCATGAGCTATGGTATTTTCTGTCAAGTAGGTTATCATTGCACATGAACTGTGGAAGGTGAATGTTTATAATTCTTCAAACAACAAGTGAGTCAAGATATGATTTTCAGGTATGCTAAAAAGTGAAGTACATACTTACTGTTCACTGAAGATAACAATCTTATTTGGAGTTCACTCATGTTGTACTTTGTAAAAAGCACACTATTTCCACCTTGTGAACTGCTCCAGGCTTATCATTAGTTACCAGTTAAATTTGTATCAAGGTGTATGAGAAATAATTTTAAAGAAAGAAAGCAATACAGTATCAAAGGGGTGCACAAAATATGAAGTTAATATTAATGTCTTGAGCCCATTGACCATAATACACATCCTCTCATCATGTACCTCATTGAAATAATTTGATTTCACTATAACATGCATTTTCCATAGACCCCAACACGAGTTAACTTGTATTTAGTCTCCAATGGGTTAATAAGTGATGACACCTTTGCAACCTACGTGATTGATTCTAAGTGTGAACCAGTCCTACGAGAGAGGAAAAGTGCACAATGTGAACAGGGTCATGACGCTGATACAGTAATGTTGTTTGTAACCAACCATCCATCATATCCAATATGTGACAGCCAATTAAACCAGCAAGAACCTACAGGAAACACCACACTATCACATACTGGGGGCATTGCACATCACAAGGCTGATACAAATTTGGGATATGATTTTAAATCAACGATTAACAATGCGAAAGACCAAATGCTTATAAGATGTCTGCTATGAGAATACGCTTCATTATTTGATACATTTAAACTTACTCATCTTGCGTCTCTATGGTGATCTGTAAAGCTGCCACGTTCACTGATCACTACACATGATACAAGAATTACACACGAAACAATGCTACAAAATATGTTATTATCATAACATGGGGGGGGGGGAATCAAGAACAACTTTCACTGATCATTAACAAGCAGGAGGAAAGAAAGGAAAACCAACGTAATAATTTCTTATTATTTGTGTATAAAGATGCAGACAATGTACTTGAATGGTTTGTATAATAACCAAAAGTTGAAATTTTCTGATCTAATATACATGTACATAATCAGTAGGCCGACACAAAAGTACATAAAGTAACAACTCAATTCTGCATTATATCCTAAAAACATTTAAACATTTTGTAGCCTAAAGCACTGACCCAATGGCAAGTTGGCAACATATCCAAAAGGAAAGAACAATTCAACAAAGAAATGGAAATTCATTCTGTACTCAAGAACTCAACACACTCCCTGAAAAAAGCACATTCTTTAATTTCTAAGAAATCACACTAATCAGTCTGCCTTAGATGATTTCATGCACATCATAATCACACATCATGTATAAAATACATCACAATTCCCAGCCACATGATCTCTCATCGTTCCCTCGCAATATTTCTCAGATTGAATTTCATACTTGGATTTTGACACAGACATACTCAGGCTACTTCTGCAATAATACACCAGAAGAGGTTTGACCTTTGACCCCTATCTTGTTGACATAATAATGGTGGGACATAAAAGTCCCACTGATGGGAAAGGTCACAAAGGCATACCAGGATGATAGGATTGTGGAAAGCTGGAGGTCAGTCGCGACCCATTTTGGGGTCACTTCCAGGACTGTCTACCACTCTACCATGAGTCATTTTGACATCCAATACCCTCCAAAAATGTTAAGACATTGTTGAAACGGGTTTGGATGGAATATATGTGATGATGAACGTACATGTATGAATGTAAACACAGAAACAATGGCCTGTTTTTGCACAATGCGTCAGTCAACTGAAATTCAATATTCAGTCATTTGAAATTCACCTCCAGTCAAAAATTTCCTAGCGGAATATTCAGGAGGAACCGCATCCAAGATATCATTTAGTTCTGAACTGTTTCACACCATATTTCACGTTCATGTAAATATACCAACTTAGCAAGAATGTTAATGTAAATATAGAAGGAATTGCACTAATTCTGATGCATAGTGTATCTTGATGGCACGGTGCAAAGTACCCACACATACACAGCATATTTCCATATTTATTTTCATTGAGAAATGGGCGAGGTGTCACATTTCGTCCCCAGGTAAAACTTGTCTGGAGAGTTGGAATGGCAGGAATGTGAAATTTACAACCAAGATGATCATCTTTTACACATTAAAGGGACATGAAGCATTGTGACTAATGCTCCATATCAAGTAAAAGAACACTTCAGCACAGTCAGTGCACTGGACATAAAACAAACTTATTTATAATCGATAATGGTGCTATCAAGTAACTCAGTTCTATCAGTAAAAAACAACAACACATTACTAGGGGCAGTGTTGTGTTAAATCAATTACTGACACCTGAACTTCATGAAGAAAAGGGTTTGATTCATTGAAGTTGAAATAAATCCACATTAGCAGTCAGAAATATAATTTTTGCCTATGTATGATAAAAATTACACACAGAATTAAGGTAATTGGATGGGATATATTTAGAGTTAACTGTACCTATAGTGAAGCATGATAGAGTATGCACTGTAAATTGGTCATTGTTGTGGTATTGTGTTTTTGAAGCTAAAAGGGACACACAATTTATCTGCCCACGGTATTATTTGTCAAGTAGTCTCAAGGCTAATTTTGCGCACACTAAAGTCAGAGCTCACACATGGCTACACTCATATCATGTCAAGGCTTGTAGAATAAAAGAACTTAGAATCTGGACATTGGGAATATAACTGGATTCAGCCATACATCAAAGGTTTGCTTGTTGATTTATGAGAAGTATTTCATTTTCTTGAATCTTATCTTCTTCCGGCCTCTTGAGTTAATGAAGTACATTATTATCATACTGTACTTTGTTCAGTGCCAGTGTTTGTATGTGTGCTGCTTGCAAGGCTCCACAAACATGAATTTTGAATAATCTATATTGTAGTTCACTCTACTTTAAAAAAAAAACATTTCTTCTTTGTTCTTCCTTGGAACAGTCACAACCTGTGTATTGAAGTTTCGAATTTAAAATGGTTGAATGACATTCAGACATTACTGTAACATTCCTAACTGTGGGCATTTTAATTCATTTCAAAGCTTATTTGCCTCTTTTAGTCTTTGCAACTTCCAGAGTATGGGTTTCAGGCTTTCAGCTGACAAAAAATAATAAAAACTTTAAAGTACAAAACAATATACAAGTTTTTGTGTTCTTCTGGTACATTTGGTTTATCAATGTGCGAAGATGGATCTAAATATAGAACATTACCTCATTTGGCTGCATGGGCTGTCTTCCTTCCACCCTACTCATCCCAGACATGATTGCTGATGTCAAAAATATTCCTCCAAGAAATAATATCCTCTTCAGACAATTTGTTTTTCTTTCAGACCAAGGCCTTATCTGGCCTGTATGTATGGTATGGTCAGACTACTCACTTCACTGACCAGCGGGTATGTCATGGTTTGTTGTCAGCCAGAGCGGTAGGAGCATAAGTTGCTGGACAATGGCCCCACCAGTCCTGCCTGCTAGCAGCTGTAGTGCTGGACTCTCCACAAGACTTGAATGAGCCAACAGCTTATTGCGGATACTGCATTCAACAAGTCAGCTATTCCTCATGAATGAAGACAATGAGTTGATGATGTACAGCTAGACGGATAATGGTAGGATGAATTACCATGGGCTCGAGCCAAGTTCAATGTCCACAGGTCAGCTGCTCAAGTAAGCATTAATATCCTTCTCCTGGACAATGGAGGTACACACACTAGGACTGGACGTGTAATGGTGCCAATGGCAAGTGGACTTTGCCCTGAGTTAATTCCACATGTTACAACAATACACATGCTAGAAAGCACAATGATGGAGATAATTCCATGTTATGAATCCAAGCAGGCTTGAGTTGTTGGAGGAGTGCTGCGCTAGACGCTATTTGCCCGGCCGCGTTTCCGACAGTTGACGTCTCAGCTGTGCAGATGCAAACTCACAATCATTGACAGACGCGAGACTGGCCTGCATGTATGTATGTGTGTGACGCACCGTGCATACACGCATGCAGTCGAGATACGAATGACAGTGTGTAGTCTGCTGTTGTTCCTCATTTAGTGCTGAATGTGGGTGATGGTGTGTGACCAGAGCAGTGTGTTTGTGTGCACACAGCGTGTGTGTATGTGTGTTTGCAAGCACACAATGTGTGCTGTGTGTGAGTGGTAGCTGCTCAGACTACATGAGCCCTGCCAGTGAGGGCAGGGTAGCCCATATTTTCTTGCTGAAATCAGGATGGAGACACCTCTTTGCTCCCTGATGCATGGTGAAAACCACAAGGTAAAGCCTGTATGTGATGCACACACATTTTAACTCACACACAAAATACACATGCGCGCAGGTGCACACACACACACACACACACACACACACACACACACACACACACACACACACACACACACACACACACACACACACACACACACACACACACACAACACAGACATATTACACATAGACATACATATACACACAGAGAAACGGATACATACATTCATGCACGTAAACACACAGACAGACAGACACAGGCATACAAACACATGTAGGCCTCCATGTACAAAACCACAACACACCTGATTTGCATAAATCACTTACATTTACTAAAGAGTATGAGGTCATTGACTGGTATATGGGAGGGATGAGAAGATGTTATCAGTTGTTCTTTACTGAATTATTAATACAGAGGACTGGTGATTTGATTGATTACTCAGAATATTGCATAATAGAACATTCTTTCTGGTTGATATCATGTAAGATAAGAAATCTTGAATCCTAGGTTTACATCAGGATTGTGACATTGCCAGAAATGCTCAGCTGTGATTAAACAAAGTCATCTTACCAAAATGAATTTAAGTCAGACAATACAATGCAGGTGTTGACATAACATAAACTTTTGTCTCCCTTCACTTCATGCCCCCCCCCAAAAAAAACAACAACAACAATGTTTACTCACGGCTGGTGACATCCACTAACCCCTGATATGAACACTTGATAACAAAATATTGCTATCAATATATATCACCATTTGAACTGGACTGAGAGCCTGGAAGAGATAATGGAATTGAATGACCCCTAGGGAGAGAATTTGGGGGGGGGGAAAATAGCATATAACATGACAGAAAACTAAGAAAAATAATAATATGAGTCCATTGTAATAAATGTCTTAATAACTTGACTTTTAGTAACAGCACAATATACACTGTAATTTTTCTTTGTGATGCCACTGGGTCTAACAAACTCCTTCCAAATTTCCAATACTCGCTTGGAATTATCACTACTCACAGTAAACTACTACTCACAGTAAACTATTCCTGCAAAAGGACAATCTTTTCTGTCACTAGTGTACTTTCTCACAATCTGTAGTCAACTGTGCACAGAAGCTCAATAAAACATGCTCACAACACATACAATTTAGTTTCATAAATGGCCCAATAGTTCCCACCATATGTAACTGATATTCTTTTGACAAAACTACCAATTCAGCAGCAGCCTTAGAAAAAGTCCCAACGGGACTCGTCCACGGCTTCACATTCCCTTTCTGTTACAATGCATCAAAGGTACTGAAAGAATACGTAGTTGCGCAGTACCATTCAAGCTTAAACCGTCTTCATAAACAGGCTACAGATTGATATTGTCTACAAGTAAGCTATCAGATTTGGACACGGGAAAATTTTGCACCAATTGGAGGAATACAAACTCTGACCTGTGGCACAACTATTCTTTCATTCAAAGTAGAAATATCAGTCCACTGGTCTGAAAGCAGTTACTAAAACCCCCAAATTATGCTACTTCTATACAATAATACAACCCCTACCTCCACTCTGCAAATTAAAACGTTCACTCGAGACAATTTATTAAAGGTTTTTATTTTACTTTAAATGAAGAAATGACATTTTTAAAGATAATAAAAATCATTTGAAGTTGCTAGCACTTTCGGATGGCATCAATTTTAAATCTGTATGAAACAATCCCTTGATAAAAAGTTGTTACACAATGTTACAGCAAAATTTACATTTTCACATGAAGTGTTTATCAAAGAGTCAAGACGCTATATAACACTATGGAAGTCCCTTTTAAAAATTGTTGAACTTTGCTATCTGACATATTTGGCAGTGTTTAAAAGGACAAATAAACACCCTAGAACACAAAAGTTCAGACAGTTATGCTGTCACTAGTACAATATGTGCAGATACAAATTGGCACATATATTATTCTCAGCCGAAAGGAAATTCTGCAACACAGCAGTCTGCGGAGAAAAGCTGGAATGGTCTCTCAATGATTTTCACTTTTTTAAAGCACTTAATGATCGTTTTAAACTGTAATTTTTTCAGGGCTTCATTTTTAGACCGTATCAGAGACACTGGTAGCATAAGGAATCATGTAGCTCAGATTTTTTAAACTGGAAACATTGTTATACAATGCCTTTAAGTACACAATCTTGAATAATTCTGTGATTTTTATCCTTTACTGAACATCAGTTTTTTTTTTTTTAGATGGACTACATGCAGTAATGACTCAGGAGCCAGTGCATTCAACAACAATAAATAAAAATGAGGTAGATTTATGACAACGTTTGTGATCCATATATCTACTGTGACATGTACAACACATTAATGTCTCAGGAAATGGACATGTGTATGTGCTGCGTACTATATACATGTACATAATTCTCTACCTCAGGATCACAGATTAATTCCATTTACTATGTCTAGCTCTGTACAACCTCTGGAAGAGTACTATAGTTATAAACACACTCCCATTTTCCAATGTACCTCAGTAATATTTTCCATATTCTTTCTCACTAGTGAATGACACTCAGAGATGAATAAATTTATTGTTTTAAGAAAACAGGCAGGTGTGGTGAAAAATACTGTATTCAAGAGTGTTACTATCTCTGTAGTGAAACAAAAAAGTCTATTTGGTAAAGTTAGTGGAACAAACAAACATTGAAAAAAAAAACAGAATTATATAAAAGGGTGTTGTAAGATTTGACGTTAAGATTCCTTTCTTTTGATTATTTGTATTCCTTTCTATTTGTTCACAACTTCACAACTTAATGACTTACTCCAGCAAGTATTTTCACATCAATCAGAAAATAAACTATCATGTTTGCTTGAACTACTACCTTAAAATTATCATAAAGGAAAGGTGAACTTGAAAGCAGGGGCCACACTCTCCTGTATAAATCAGATCCATTAACGACAGCTAATAAATCATGGCAGCTATCAAATGTTAAAATTGGCCGTTGACCCCTAACATGCAGTCTGCAGACTTTATTAAATTGCCCTCTCAAGTCACACCCCCCCCCCCAAAAAAAATACACCATCTCCAACAATTCTCTCTGATAGCCCCACATTAAGTATTCCATACATGGGAACTCGCCATTTCACGAGGCGATCCTTGATTACAATAAATTTTTACAGACATAGCGCTTCTGCTCCTACGAGTTTCAGAGTTTATGGACACAGTTGCCGCCCTACTTTTCCATCTTTTTTTTCCTCCTATAATCTTAAAATCACTGCTGCATTGATGCTTACTGTCAGAGGACTTTGATTTATGTTGTAGGGAAGATAGGCTCTACAGTGTTTGTCATGCATGCAAATATCTCTGGGAGGTAGAAGATACATGACCAAACTCACCGAACCCATCTATATTGATACAGCATCCCTGTGATTGCACACACACAGTATTGGGTTCAAGAAATGTTGCAATGTTTAACCCATTTAGGGCTGGTTACTATCGTACTAAGTGTACTCGAGATGGGGTCTATAGGAAAGGAGTGTTGTAGCAAAATCAAATTGTCTTCAATGGGTTAAGAAAACTAGAGCTATAAAGTACATTAGACTCAGTTATATCAAAGGAGTGAAACCAATGTCATTGTGAATATTTTCACCTGTGAACAATAAAAGGATAAGGAAAATACATATATGATATATAATATGATCTGATATATATTGTTTAGATGAATAGATAATTGATTGATATATTCATTTAATTATTTAGTATTGAGCTGTTACTCAAAGAAGATGTACTTATTCAGTGAGGAGTGAAGATGAAGATTTACTTATATGACATTGACAATATTTTTGTTTCAAGATTCAGTGCTTTGTTTCATTGGGCATACAAAGGCTTACAATGTCCCTGGGGATTATTGTCATGGGTTGATATTTATGATAAAATGCATATACATGCAAGGATATCAAAGATATTTAATACTTAAATGAAAATAAACAAAAGAAAAACTTGTTTCCTTCAACAAAAAATAAGTGATAAACAGCAAAATCAGAAATTTTCTAATGATGAAATATAATTTTATCACGACTACGTACATGCGGTTTTTCAAGGCAATTGTATGTTACACAACTACAGTACATCACATTATCCAGTAATTTGAACATTGCAGATAATGAAATGGTGCAATTAAGGAAATTTTCCCATGCAACAGAATGAGAAATAATGAAGAACACTCTGCTAAACATAGTGATCTAAACACCATGCACTCTGTAATGATAGATAATTTACCCATAATATTTGCGGGATTTACAGCAAGGACGCACTTTCATAGTCGGGTCTTTCACAGCATAACTAGACAGTGAAAGTCGCTACAGACAGGTCTCGTAATTATTTTTCACTCAAGCTTGATTGCTGCAGCGAATAAGCCTGCTGGCGACATAATTAGAACTCATAATTACTGTCAAAGTTTATTATTCGTGTAAATATTCCACTAACAGATGGCAATGGAGCTGTGTCATTCTGAAAGTTGACATCGTCACAGACCATCAAATATTTGCATCATTTACAAACCAAGCAGAAAAAAGAGAAAAGCTGAAAAGAATGCTACTGGCAGTGTCCATTTCCACCACATTTTTAACAAAAGACATTAATGAATAACGACTTGAAATATCACAGGGCCGACTTGTACGCGTCATAATGAGAACATTTACAAAAGAACAAAGTGAACGCATCTCCAGTAATTACGACATCTTCATTATCTAACTACAATAGGCTTTTCTGATTGGACACGGTGTATACACTAAAAACCACTCAAGTCAGTTCTCCTGTGAAAAGTCCACTTTAATGATATCACAAAAGTGGCAGCACTTAATTAAAGGAGGCACGAAGTAGGTATAACTATAGTACATACAAACTGCATGCACGAGTGATATTGGACCGGATTGTTCATTATGATTGTAGTTCATTATTTAAATGTGGCCTAAAAACCTTAAATGTTGGGTCTCAGGAGGGAGTACGGATCATTACTATGGGAGGCATATCATTATTCAATTCAATGTTCAATGATCCGTGCTGCTCTGTTCCACAATGCACAAAAGCTTTCCATAAATGCACTGTGCAGTTGTCTGTTTCTAGTTCTAACTGTAAATGCACTTTTCTTGCTGCTACAGTACATACAGTAATTGCATTTCATTGACAGTGGAATAGCCAGGGTTTTATTTATAGGGGTGGGAGTGGAGATGAGGGAGCTGCCGTCCCCTGACAACAATTTAACGATAAAAGACAACTAGAGCAGTTCGACTGCGCGCAGTCAATGGGTATGCCTCCGCATTCGGCACTACCGCCCAATTTGATTGAAAAGCCTTATGCATGCATGTACCCCATTTGATTAGAAATGTGTAAGTTACCGTGGTAATGAGACCAAATGA
This sequence comes from Eucidaris tribuloides, assembly GCA_001188425.1. NCBI lineage: Eukaryota > Metazoa > Echinodermata > Echinoidea > Cidaroida > Cidaridae > Eucidaris > Eucidaris tribuloides. The sequence continues at coordinate 24,613 of JZLH01S0600945.1, forward strand.
GGTTTGTATAAGCCCTTGTGACCTTTGATCTATGACCTTTTAACTCTGAAATGTAATTAGTTCATTGGGGCCTCATACTGCATACTTAACCCAAGTCACATTAAAATCTGACAAGTGATTCTTGAGTTACAATGGTACTGAGCCCAAATTAGATATGTATTCTGAGGCCTCATGACCTTTGACCTTTCAACTCCAAAATATAATAAGTTAATCTGTGCTTCATACTCAATACTTGAACCAAGTTACATTGATATCCGATAAACCACTCAGGAGTTATCATGGTGACAATGCCAAATCAGACATGTAGGAAGCCTTGTGACCTTTGACCTTTCACTTATCACCTCTGAAATCTCATTAGTTAATCGGTGCCTTACAATACATACTCTACCCAACTTTCATCAAAATCTGTAAGCCCTTCTTAAGTTATCACATAAAAGACAACTGGTATGGGGCCTGGTGACCTTTGACCCTTGACCTTTCAACTGCAAAATCTAATCAGTTCATCGGTGCCTTATAATACATACTTCACCCAAGTTACATTAAAATTCAACTAGTCATTCTTAAGTTATCACGGTAACGAGCCAAAATCATGCATTTATTAGGCTTCATGACCTTTGGCCTTTGACCTTTCAACTCTGAAATCTAATCACTTCATCAGTTCCTTATAATACATACTTCACCCAAATTATATTAAAATCCGACCAGTCATTCTTAAGTTATCGCAGTGACAAGCCCAAATCAGATGTTTTAGGCCCTGTGACCTTTGAACTCCAAAATCTAATCAGTTCATCATTGCCTCATAGTACATACTTGGTCCTAATTACATGAAAATCCCATCAGCTGTTATTAAGTTATTGTGGTAACAAGAACTGGTAACGGAGGGACGGATGGACGGACAGAAGGATTGGCGGACGGATGGACAACCCAAAACATGATATCTCCGGCAACTTCGTTGCGGATGCATAAAAATGGGGTCATCACTCAGTTCCAAAAGTGAGTGAGTTATGGAGTACTATTTACAGACATAAGATAGTCTAACAGTATGCAAAATTATCTTTTTCCTCTCTCAAGGGTATTATCCTTACGCCCCTTTCTTTACACATATTCATTGGCGCATAGCCACAGACATCACCAGTAGAGATGGGAGTGTGTGACACCTTAGTAATCAGTAATGAGCAAACTTACATCTCTGGCTCTGCAAATAAACGTTGAACCAAGAAATGTTAAGTTGTAAATATTTTGTGTACAGTATGTATTCCAAGATAAAGTTATTCATTGTTTTTCTCATACTATTTCAAGTCCCCATGGAAAAAAAATACATTTATTTTTAATGTTTCCAAAACGACAGCGG